>PNEQ01058432.1:0-10834 GCA_003012365.1 Medauroidea extradentata | reverse complement strand
TAAAATGTTGTGGGCGGTTGAGTCGCCCAATGTATATTTACTTGTGGAGAAAATGGTTGAATTTAAATTGTATAAAATTGAGTATGAACCTAGTATCAAGACAGCCTGTTGTCAATTTTGATCAAACCATTGTTCTGTTAATAACTGTATAACATATTGAAAAAAAAAAAGAGGAACTTAATATAATAAATTATATAAAACACTATTTCTTTCTGTTCATGTAAGTTCTATGGTCACAACCTCAGAATCACTTATCTGTACATTTTCTTAAAAATATTTGGCAGATGAGCTGTTGATCTTTGTGGGTTTTCTTTTGAAGGAGACGTTTAATGATTGTGTTCAGAAAAAAATGGCTCATTCTTAAGAAAATCGCCACAATGTTCAGAAATTTAATTTATTTTTCGAATAGGAGTGTACGTTCTAATTCCATGTTGGTGATGAATTGAATTTAATCTGCGTAGCAGACAAATATAGTTTTGTAATTATTAATGATAGTATAACATATTGTAAAACTGAAACTTGTTTTTCATACCGAGGAAAATATACAAGTTTAAGCACTGACTCGAACTAAAAAGAAGTCACGTGACTGAATTTCAGTCTGTCGGAAATGCATTCAAATATTTAAAGTTAAATTTTGGTTCGGAATTGTGGAAGAGACTATATCGCTTTATCATTGGGCTCAAACTGAAGTAAATTTGCCTGTGGCGTTTCCAAGTCTGGTTCAGAAACGTCTGGACGACTGAACAAATCGTAATTAAACTTAGTGTTGGGTTTACAGTCCAGCGGTAATAACTTATGAATGTCAGTATTAAATTTCTGTTAATAATTTTGAAGATTTTCAATTGAGGAGTTGACTGGAATAACGGCCACAATGAGAAAATTGCATTATGAGATAGCGGCAGTTTGGAGAGATTCGTTTTTGTCTTATGTTACGTCTCCCTCGTGTGATTTTATCTTAATGCAAATAAACAATAGCTACTTGCACTATATAAACTAATAACATTTACTATAAATACAGTTAAAAATGAAATGGCAATTATTTATAGCATAGTGGTATCAGCACAGATCAAGGAAAAATTTATAACTTGGTGAAGAATTGAGATATCGGTTTGAAAATTGGCGTGTGTCTTTTATGGATATAATGGAACACGATAAACGGTTTGATGGAAGAAAGTCCTTAGCTCACTCAAGTCTTTACTCCAGCCAACTTCTCAGTTTCACTTTGACATATGTCTTGGTTTCTTGGTGTTTTAGGTAGGTTTTTCGTTGCTTCCACCGATATTTCAGTACACACTTCAGTTGCTTCCTTCAGAAGAACTCTGCTACTGAGACTTGGTATGACCTTCATGTACTAACTTACTTCGTATACTATGGCCAGGTGAAGTTCTCACTTTACAACTATCAGGTACAGAAAACAAAAGAGCTGTATAACCGGCGTAATGGTGGGCAGGAGCACGGAACACGTACACTTGAGTTTTTCATACACTGGTCTGTGTTCTTCAAGGCGAACTTGCTATCGAGCGCTAGTCTTTTGTATTTTGATGCTTGATAAACATTACAACATGTATGACCTTCCACGTGACCACGGCTGCCACAGCAAACAGAACTGGTTCTTACAATCTTCAACTACAAGGTTGGCAGTACACACACTCACACCGCTAGTGGGCATATTTGATTGCTATGACATGTTGGCGAGTTGTGTGTGCGCACGTGAATGATTCTCACAAAATTCTATACAGTGTAGCGTGGCGGGGGGAAGGGGTGGTAAACGGAGCAGGGTGCAGAACAGGGTACCTAATAATTAAGTGAAAATTTTTCTTTACTTAAAATGTTCGTAAAGCTGTCAATCGGGACTCTTAACATAATTTTGTATCACTAAGTACTTTCAAAAATATTTGTTCCAGAGAATTTTCGTTATTTATTACTTCAAATATTATTTTCAGTATTAATTTTATTACTTATATTAGGCCTAATTTTGAAGTGTCGAAGAGTTTTTATTTAAAAACCTATACTATTTGTAAAAATTAGTTAGCAATAATTGCAAATTTCAACTAATTACTTAAGATTATTTGGAGTACTGAACTTTTGCCTGATTAAATGACGCATCAAATTGATAACCACGCTAACAAAGTCGCGGGCAATAGGTAATAAATATAAAGCGTCCCCCCCCCCCCGAGAAGAGTGATTGAGTACCTAATATACTACTAATAAACTACCAAAGTGCAACGCGCATATTATGTTTTTTTCTTTTTTAGTTTATTGGCCCAGACTGTAGTTTGTACATACAGTACAGTCGGTGTTGCTGACAGATTCCATGTGATAATCCATACGTTCCTCTTGATTATATACGCTCAATTCACTTTCAACCAAAGCCACTTCATGCAGAACTTCTTTCAGCAGTATACGATAGCATGTGAGTATGTAGTAACTGAATACTGTGAAGTTGTGTAAGTAGGTTAGATAACTAGGTTATTACAGTAGGTGATACGCAACCCAACACAATGACAGGAACTGGGAAGAGGAATCGGCCATGGACTTGTTATGGAACCCTCCCAGCACGAGGATGTCACCATTGAATGTCTCTTGCGGCTGAGTTATCAGCAAGAAGATTGGCCCCTCGCAGCTATGATAACGAAAAAAACCTTAAATGAACGTTGCCAAAATTTCCCTGCTCCGAAGACCAACTCATGGAACGAAAAATAAAAGTTGTAACGAAATCACAACGAATTTAAACTGAACATCTATAACAATGCATGTCTTTGAAAAAATTTGTAAGCAGTATACTGAAAATTTAAATGTAATAACGAAAATTATATTATGAACATGGCAATTCTGAAACGTCTTTCCATTATTCATGATGAGTGTTCTTACGTTGGTATTACAGACGGGAGAATTACAGTCTACTTCAGCGAATATAAGATTATTTCTGTTTAAGGGCGCCGTCTACTAGAATCGTGAATAGGCGCGCAGACCTTTAACAATCCTTATTTCATTCGAAAACCATTCAACATGTTGTCACGCGGTTAGGCTACGAAAGCATTTAAGGATCTTAGTACAGGTCTATAATTTTGCCATTAGCTGTTATCGTTCCTAACAAGTATTTTTTTGAGTGTGAAAGTGACCGAATCGAGACTTTTGACGCTGATTTTTATGTAAGAGTAATCATTTTTACGATATTCTGAATATTATAGACCTGTAGAGCGACTCTTTCCCTTTCGTCGCGTAAGATAAAACGATAGTGTTGTCGCTGAAAGTCCCATAGTAAAAACTGTTCGGCGGGAAGCTTGCACGCTAGTTCAGCGCTTGGCTCGTTGAGGCGACGCGGCATTTGATGCGCGCTTCAAGGTCGACCTTACTGCTCCGTCGCTTTTGAGCCTCTCACGCGCGGGTAGACGGCGCCCTTAAGGGCACATTCTAAAGTAATTTTCATCACCGTGTTTTTATTTTTCATTTATACCAGATATTTTTGTTTCTTATTTTATACATAAAATGTGACTAAATTTTGCTCTTATCAAATTTTTTATCTCTCGTAGTTTTTGTGTAATGGCTCGTTAAAGTCAAAATTAGCATGTTACTGTTTAATGACGACACTAAAACCAACCCACTTACCAAATTGAAAAAAAAAAAAAAAAAAAAAAATTCACGGTGGATAAAGGTGTCTCAGACTACAATTTCTCGTACATAAAAACAAAAATTAAATTTTTTTGTTACTTAAATAAAAATGCTGAAATTTGAAACAAAAACAAAAAATCAATATTTTTTTATATTGTGGTTTAACATAGCTGAACTCGTAGCCTACAACATCGTTATTCACTGTGAATTTTTTTTTTTTCAGTTTGGTAAGTGAGTTGGTTTAAGTGTCGTCCTTAGAACGGTAACATGGCAATTTTTACTTTAACGAGTCGTTACGAAAATACTATGGGGTATATAACAATTTTATAAGAGCAACATTTAGTCACATTTCGTGTCTAAAATAAGAAAAAAGTATCTGGTATATGGTTATGTAAACTGACGTAGAGCGCGCCCTTAATGAAGACTGCGTGCAAATTCAGTGACTTGCACATAGAGGCTAAGACTAGGTGGGAGGAATATGACTGGGCCGCCCTTAACGCTTCCACATTCCTACACGTCGGACACGCACAATAAGTCTGTCCAAGTGACTACGCTATACGCATGTAGAAGAAGCTTAAAGATAACAATGGACGACTTGATCAAATGCCGGATGAAATAACTGTCACGAAAGTGAAGTTTACTTGCGATTTAAGATAATTTTTATGCAAGGTGTTAATTAAGGACAACAGTTCCCAGACAGTTTTAAAGATTAATGATATATTTTAAGGGCTTGTTCACGAGTTTTTTTCAGACAGGTCCCAATAACTCAAATGTTTTTTAACCAAAAGTTTTGAAAAAAATCGAGTCAATGTGCAATCACATGACGCACAATACCCTGGACACGTTTTTTTAAAAATAATGTACCATTCGCCAGCAGAAAAATAATTTCCTTCGTGTTTGCTTATTTTCACGACGAAAAACGTGGTACTTTGGGTAATGAAATCTAAAAAACCGTTCAGTATAATTCTACAAAAAAAAATTCAGCTACAAATTATAACACATAAGTGTCAAAACTGTGGAGCTAAATTTTGATATGAGTAATAAGTAGCAATAAAAAAATATTTTCGAAATCACTGCAAAACTCCGTAACAAGGCCTTGAAGTGTTGTTCTATATTTGTTGATTCGTTGACCTTGAATGTTTAGTTGGAAAGTAAGGTATCGGAAGGATTTGTTATTCAAGAAGAAAAAATTGAAAATACATTCTTATTGCATAGCAAAACTGTTGCTAACTTTAATCCTTTATTAAATTTTTTGTGTATAGTCACGTTCAACGAGATTAGGCGAGCGCCTGTGTTACGATGGGGTACGCAACCAGAATCACAATAATGCAGCGTGTGTTGCGTAGTAAAATATCGCAGGGGAAATTCATAAACAGGGCCAGCCAACCCTACGTCCTCGGACATACTGGCCGGCCACTGAATTTTGAATGGCCCGGCCAAAGCTGAAACATTTGAGCTATAGTTTAAAATTATCAACCTTATACTGCCAAAAAAATTATACTATGGTAATTAGCAGTTGCCCTTTTTAACAGGTACAGTAGAGACTTTAACAAGATTAATGAACAAATGAGAATGTTCTTTACAGGCAATCAGAATAAAGCGTCATGCAATTAAAACAATTGAATTTACTTTTTTTTTCAACTGAGTAGAGTGCACTTCTATCAATGCGTTGCTGAGCCAAACTCAAAATGCAATTTCTTGAGTTGTTTCCCTTCGGAACTGGGCCATCGATATGTAGATAATAGAAGAAAGCCCTATTCAAAATATTCTTATATGTTTTTAAAAATACATAGCACACATGAAAAAACTTCTTGCATCTCCTCAAAACGACTATAACAGTTTCATTCAGACTTATTGGCCCAAAAAAAATGCTAACCTGGGTTTTCAAACAAAAACAGAAGTGAGTTCTGACTTTCTTATGAAGCAACGAGAGCCTTATTTGTACCGAAGACGTCCGAAGTAGTGTAAAATTTCCCCCTCCTTTATACCAACATCACAACACGTGATTGAGAGAGACTTTTAAAAACGGTATGTTCATTATATTATATTCCTCTTTACGTTTAACTTTTCAACATACTAAATAAAACTATGTTTTAATGGCATGTTATTATATATGCATAATTTCGTTTCGTTGTTATTTCATTGTGACATTATTAATTTTTCGTTGCAACGTTGTCTGTCCACTGAGAAAAAAAATTGTTGGTGCAAAAAAAATTATTTGAATCAACCAAATCATTTGATGTATAGGGACAAAAAATATTGGTTTGCTCGTACCAAATTATTTTGTTCCCTCGATTTGTTTGAGGCCAATAGCTGAATTTTGTTAGCAGTACCAAATATTTAGCTGGTCATAAAAATATTTCGTTGGACATATCAAACGCACATGCAATGTTTTAAGAACTAAAAAAATTATATTGTATAAACTTAAAAAATTTCTGAAATTTTAAGACCTAAAAAAAAGTACGGCCGCACCGGAATTTCATCCATTATCCCTTTACTTATCTCTTCATATTCATGACCTAACCAACTTTTTTTTGTATAGTTATGTTATATTTTATAACTTTGTAGTTTTTTTTTTTCAAACAAATCCAAATTGTTCGTACCGCTTTAACAATAAATTTATAAACTTTACCATAAACTGTTATCAAATTGTAAACGAACACAAAACTCCAGTTTAAAAAAAATCATGACAGGGGGCACCCGGGTTTGAACAGGGGACCTCTCGATCTGCAGTCGAATGCTCTACCACTTTTTTTATTATTTTCCTTTTTTATTGATATATTTTTTAGAATTATTAAATATAACAATATAAAAAGGTAAACAAAAAAAAATACAAATTCAAATTAAACTTCATGCAGACACCCAGTCTCAAACATGCAGCTTCACCTCAAGAGGGCACATACCGCACTCCTCCCCCGCCTTTTAGAATCCATATAAGTAAGTGCCGTAATACTTGATCAACGAATGTTGTAGTACAAGGTTCCAGCGATCTAAGCGTATGTGTTGGACATACTCCTGTAAGGAAAGCGGTTCGTGTATATGTAATGTCTGGTGTAGAACTTGTCCCAGTAGCCACATCACTGCACGTTGTCGCACATACGGGAACAGTTTAAAGCGGATGTCCACGGTGTCTTCAAACATGTTGTCTCCCGTCTGCGAAAAGGTAAACGACGTCAAATAATATTACCAAATGATTGCCGTGCATCGCAGCACAAAGAACTAGACGTGCAGCTGCTGTGTTTTAGAAGTTTATAGCATTTTCTGTTGTGATCGATCGAATTAAACACTTTGAAATTGTTATAGTTAAAATTAAGATACTAAAATTATGCTGATTAATAGTTTAGACGCCCTATTTTTCGCACAAGCTAATATTTTGAAAGTTGAGGTATACAGTGTTCGCCATCTTGTCGCTCACGCACGCCAGACTGCCATCAGCCGCAAATCAACCAAATGGATTTAATTTCGCCAGCAAAATAATTTAGGCCACCGAAGAAAATTGTTAGTTCAAAGCACATCACTTATAACTATAAGACTATTTTATTGACAAGTTGTAACGAGTTGTTTGTTTACACAAAATATTTATTCGACTTCATTTAGTAAACAAATATATGTTTGGCATAAACAAAGTTCGTTTAAATTATTAATTTGGGCGAGGGATATAATTAAATTTGTTTGGAGGGCTCCAAGCTTGGTCTTACCAACAAAATATTGTTTAGCTGAAGCAAACATCACCCAAACAAATATATTTAGTTTAATGAAACAATTCTTTCTCTCAGTTTCGGAGGAGGAAAACTTCGTCAATCTTATGTTAAGGATTTGTTATCCCTATTCCAGTTACTATGGACTGGAGGAGTTCGTGTGACTATATCAAATACACTATAAACCAATACCGTACAGCTTGAGAGCTTAGGCGAGGATTATGATTGTGTTATCACGTCAAACCTCCAGAGAATATCATCCTGTATTTAATTGATTTTAGATGTACGCAGCCAACATAAAAATTCTGGAAAAAATTTCTCTATGGAGAACATATTTTCGCTGCGAGGAGAATTGGACTATATACCGTACTTTCATATATACAAGTTAAGATAAAAATTAAAAAAAAAAAAAAAAAAAAAAATCTACTCAGAGGATACTAAATTTTAAATCGATCAGAACAGTAGAATTGCTCACATTCACCAAAATGACTAGAAAAGAGTTGATGATCTTCACGGCTGAACATATTTCCTCGAATCATTGCTCGATCAAGTCATCTTTAAAACAAAAAAAGCTAAACCAAAATAGGTTCATTTGTTTAGGAGCCACATACAGACACACAGATACACTCACACAGACACGTCAAACTTATAACACTCCTCTTTTGGCGTCGGGAGTTAAAAATTGTTGGATCGCCACTTGAAGTTGCACAGAAGACAATACTGCTTCAAGGACACAGAACTCCAGTTTATTGTTCCGTACATAAAGACGATATTATTGTTGAAGCTGGCACCAAAATCAGCCGTACTGCTTCAATTTTTATTTTTTGCGTACAGATTATTTAAAAATAATTGTTGTTCGAGAGCTTCTTTTAACATATTTTCTCGAGTGTATGTGTTAAAACACGCCATGTCAGGGAAATCTAGCTATATCTCCAAGATCACAATATTGCATAAACATATTTCCTTGAGTCATAGCTAAGAACTCTCTCGATGAAGTCAGCTTTCAAACAAAGGTCATCGAGCAGTGGGCAAAGTTTCGGCCGTTACAAGATAATTTGAAAACTGCTCATCACACGTGAGTGACGTTCGTTCAGAAATAACATTCAAAGAACGTTACACGTGTGCATACACATTTCAAGTTCACCACTACTTACTGAAGCATATTTTGTAGCGGCCGAAAACTGCGAGGTTATTTTTTGGGTAAGTAAGTCTTGGCGCAGAATGTTCTAAATATATAGGCGCGTACAATACACCTTTGTCTTATGACATAATATGACAGGGTCGCCACTGAAAGTTTCATACAGGCATGTTGTCGGCGAGGATAACGCGCGTCACTTCACTGACTTAAGGCGGATTCACAACCACACTTAACGTACGCACGAACACAGACACGTACGTTAAATATTAGAGATTAGAGTCGCCACAATATTTAATCTAGATATGCACGGAATTTCTTTATGTAATAACAAAATCATGGTAATTGATGTTCGTAGTTTTTTTTTTTTCCCCCTTTTTCGATGCAAATTAAATAATTTACGACCACAAGATAAATGATTTCTCAGTGTAAATTAATATTCAGTTGAGTCTTTCATTTGCACGTGCTGCATTCACAACCAGCACTTGTACGTTCGTACGAAGTAGAAAGTTGACCAACTCTGTTACGTACGTGCGCTACGCGAGTATGGGAATACTATAGGCTGTTCACTATAGCCTGAGCAACCACTGAAACGTATAATAAATTAGAAAAATTCTTTATTGGGTCGTATATGTTAAGTTTTGAGCGAAGTGTAACGTTCACACTGGTTTTTAGATATTTGGAAGTTTTCATATCAAAACTAGTGAAGGTGGCTGCTAAACGGCTGAAAGAAAAAAATAAAGCAGTGCTCATTTTATCGTGAACAGCATATAGCATGCACACTCGGTGTTTCTACTTGTACACGTACGTACACGCATACGCTAAGTGGTGGTTGTGAATCCAACTTTACGTCTAGAAGCTAGGGAGAGACGTGCAGCGCGCGCTGTGTCTTCCTTATCTCTTCCGCACTTCTAGACATCGAAAGCACAAAGTACGTTCATTCAGACGACCGCATCCAGGCCTCGCTCCTTAGTTTTTCAGTGGTTTCGAAAATATTTTTTCTAATGCAAATTAATACATATATTAAAAATTCATTCTGGCAGTTTTAACACTTATTTGTCGTCGTGTGTATCTGAATTTTTCTGTTGCAATACACCAAACGGACTTTTTGATTTTTACCCCTGAAATAGCACATATTTTGTTGTTAAAATATGCCAAAATGAAGCAAAATATTTTTTTGCTAGCAAACTGTACATTATTTAAAAAAAAAGGCTGTGGCAAAATTGTTGATCGTATGGCTGTACACAGTCTGAAATTTCTTCAAAGCATTTGGATAAAAAATATTTGAGTTATTTGCATTTGTTTGAAATAAATTGAAGATCACGGCCTTAAGGGTGTTTATGTGGTGAAAACGCATAATGTTACTATATTTGTACGACATAATGTTAGTTTTATATAAGTTACTTGTGACTACATTTTCCACTTGTGAATCTTTTTAGCTCTCATAGTCCTCCCATAGCAGCCTGTCAAAGTAAAAATTTGCAAGTTACGGGAAGATGCTAATAACAAAAACAACTGACTTACTCTAACAATATAATTTACACTGAAATTAGATAGAACGGACCGTATGCTAAAAGATTTAAGACCATTCAACAAAGTCCCTTTGTATTTAAAAAAAATTGCCATAAATGAAGAAAATTATCGTTATTTTTGAAAATATAAAGTAATTGTATTGTGTGATTTAAATTAATTTAGCATATTGCCCATAATATCTAAATTCAGTGCAGCCTAAATTATTTTATTCGCGTAAGTCAGTTGGTTTTTGTTAATAGCATGCACATTTTGACTTTGACATGCCACACTGAAAAGAAAGTATAGTTGCAGGTACCATACATCTGTTAAAATAGGGACAACAAAACAATTTGGCTGTCGGTACTACTCTGGATAGTTCCTTTAACAATCTGTTCTGTAGAAGAAGCAGAGAGCCTTGTTGCTTTTACACACCAGATGGTAACTTCTACGAAAGATTGTTGAAGGAACTGTCTATATTGGTACCAACAACCAAACTGTTTTGTTGTCCCTATTTTAACAGAAGTATTGTACCTGCAACTATACACTTTTTTCAGTGCACTATGGGAAGACTATAAAAACTAAAAAAAAATTCAGAAATCGAAAATGTAGTCACAAGTAACGTCTGTAAAACTATCATTATGTCGTACAAATATAAAATTATGCGTTTTTGCCACGTAAATGCCCTTAAGGCTGTTCAAGGGCCTCGGACATGTAATGAAAATCAATGTAACATAAGGAATTCATAATATATATGTAGCAAGTATGTGTTTGGTACCTACTTAATAAAGTTTCGGAACTGAAATAGCTTTTGTTTCATTTATTTTAATGAGTCTTCTGTCCTAATTTAATTCATACAAATCATAACTATTTTCTTTTC
>PNEQ01058431.1:6902-32453 GCA_003012365.1 Medauroidea extradentata | reverse complement strand
TCATTAGGAAGAGGAACATCGCCCTGGCCTCAGACGATGGAGAAGTGAAGTAAAGATACGATGGGACCTGGTGAGATGAAGAGAAGAAAGGATGACAAAAAAGTGGAAGTTGAAAAAGACAGACATGAGATGAAGGTCCGAATAAATTGCAGGTCCCGACCGCAACCCGGTTAGTCGCCTTTTACGACAAGCACGGGCTAGCTGTGGTGGTATTCTACCCCGCCACCACGCAGGGACACGGATATATACAGATGGGAAGGGCAGGAGATAGCGGAAGCTTCAAAATACAAATTCCTAGGCGTTGAAAGAAATAATAGATTTTGAAAGGGTTAGTCAGGATGTACAAGGTGTTGAATAGGGAGGGAGGATGGGGTGAACTCTGCCTGTTAACTATGGCAGAGTATAGAGGAAGAGGGAATAATTGTGAGAAGATTTAGATGACGAGCAAAACAGAGTAGGGTATGCTTAAGAAGTTGGTGAGAGAGTGTAATTTGTTTTCGAAGGAATTGGTGATGGCGAGTGGAGTTGAAAAATGTAAGAGGGTTTTGGTACGTGATTGAAAAGAGGTTATAGCTTCCCATGGTCGGTTGCCCAATTGTAACATAATTATTATTGTTAATATCATTTATTCAAAATATTTTTTTTAATTGAGATACAAACGTGCAGACATACATACACAAAACAACAGCAATATATCTCATTATGATTTCTTTCGGAAAGTAGGGCAATAAAAAAGGTAGTTGGCTGTAAAAAGGTTTTAAGATTAGAACTTTCAGTACTGTACAGGGGCGAGACATGATTTTAATGAATGATTGGTTTTGCTTAAACTATACGGGTTATCGCCGTGATTTTCACTTCACTTGTATACATGAACAAATATTTAAGATGTGAAATTTGACACATAGAGGGATGAAAAGGCATAATTTTTTTTATATCAACCAACGAAACTTATATTGACCAGTTGGGACATTGAGGTGGTGTTCGCGTCAGAATTATGCTTATGTAAGTACCTAAAATAAGTAATGCAAGTTTTTTTTATAAGAAAACTTAGTTTGTTAACTATCAGGGCAGACGATCCAAAAGGCTACTACGATCAGCGAGAAATTAATTATACAGGAGTTTCATTCTACAGTTCTATCGAGACTTGTTGTACAACTTCTATAAGCCCAAGAAATTATTATTTATTTTTAAATTAGTTCCCATGAATAATTTCGATGTTATGTGACGCAGTTGTTTGTAGTTCCTAGATATAGTTCGGGAGGTTCTGGGCTCAAATTCCTTTAAAGGTTGTACAAACGTGCAATTCTGACACCCATGAACTGCATGCCAGATGAAATTAGTGCAATTAGAATGAAGTCGTTCAAAAGTGGTTAAAATGTACTATGAAGTCCTCTTATCTACTGAAGTTCCTCGACAGCATCAGCCCACATATACCATCTCACTAACCTTAAGGTTGGAAGCACTAAATGCGTTTGTATTTCAGCGAAACATCCCGATAAAACTCCAACATGGCACTTAAATTCAAGTGAAGGTTTTGAAAACCAAATACGTTACTGAGGGCACCATTGTGCTCCGGGGAAATCAATCTTAATACCATGTAAAATACGTATTTTATTCCATTATCCTCTTACATTTAAGAGATGTAATTACCCAACAACGTCAACATTGATTTGACTATGAATAAAGCCCAGGCGTAGTCGATGTCAGTGACAGGAACAAACTTAAGACTTTTTTTCTCGTGGACAGCTATATCTACTTACCCTGCTGCAGAGTTAACTCAACTAGCATATTTGTAATTCTAACACTTGATGACTGAACTACCTATCTGGTGTGCAAAGAGGTTTTTCAATTACAATAAATATTATCTGCTAAGTAGCTATTACCAGTCATATCAATTATTTCACTACCAATAACACGCTACATCTCTTTTGTGCAGTTCTTTGAATGCGAAGAAAATGATAAGAGTAAAAATATAGTTGCCACAAAACTAGCCACAAGGTAGCAGACGCTACACTTGCATACATTTCTTCCTCGAAATTCATATTATCTCATATTTTGTGAATTCCTCTCTTTTAGTTCCTTTTAGTACTATTTCGTGTTTCATTCGGCCTTTGTGTATTCTCATACTCCTTTAAGTATTTATCAAAATTTTTATTTAAACTGATGTCTCTTCATAATTCGGAACCTGGACTTTCAGGTGTGATGTTACATTTCGCTCATCAACAACTGATTTGTTTGTTTGTTTTATTGCATCCTTATGATCTTTTCTGCACGTGTTGTACAAAGATATTGGACATGTCATAGAGTTAACATAATATATAGTTATAACATAAAAAACATGATATAAGGTTATACATAACATAAGGTTATACATTTATGTACAAGAATATAATATGAATAAATAATCTTCGTTCATCACTTCCTATATTGCAACTGGATGAAGTCGTCAATAATCTGAAAAAAAAAAGAAGATAAGCGGGAGAAAGAGACCTGACATGTACACTGTAATACAAGTATGTAATTTAATGTTTATGATTTAAGTACTCTTCTACTGAATAAAAAGCATGTTCAGAGAAATTATTACGCCAGCATTCATGCATATCGTTATTTTCTTCGGTAATAGAGTACACATAGTGTAGGGTTTCGAACTCAGATTCTAGCTTAACAGACGTATTCGTCGTCAACAAGATATCTGCAATACACTACTATACAATCCGTTTGCGCTTAAAGCTACACTCATGTATGTGTTTTTCTTATTGAGCGTCACTTAGTGCGTTTTGCACAAGGAACGGTAGTACAGTATAGTTTGGGGAAGTTTGGTACTTGAGTTCTGGCTTCGTTATTCGTGTTAATTCTTGGTATTGACTCAATATTCTGCGACCTTGACATCCTGTTTTATTCACTTGTTTGGTGTTTTTTTATTCCTGTTTGTAACCTTATCTTGACCACCCTTTGATTTCTCTTGGTAAATGTTGGTTGATTTTTACAAAAACTTTTCACTTTTTTATGTTATTACGAATTATTATTTTAGTTTGGTTGAAGTAAGGCAAGTTTTTCCTGTGTTTCTCACTTCGCAACGAGTGTCTTGGTGATTTTCCTATAATTTCCTATTTCTTCAAATAACCAAAATTCTTGTAATTTTTCAAAACAAAATAAAACAAATAACTAGTAGCATCCTACCACTAACAACTGAGAAGCTTACCATATTGTAGCAATTCACCCACAGAAAATTGCACCTGACCGATTACCAAACCTTCCACGAAAATGTTTGAAAGTATAAACTTTCTCAGATGTATCTCAAATTGCCCATATTTTCCACATGCAACACAAATTAAATTTTGTATTATCTATTGTTAAATTATTTCAATCGCGAGCTGTAATAAATTATTTCACTTACACTATAAGGTGTATTTTTGTTACTCAATTACGTACTGAAAGATTTTAAACTATATTTATTCATAAAGTCAAATATGATCCCCCGTAAATGCAACATAGTAATTGACATATTGTGCTACGTAATTTTAACTTATCAACAGATTAACAGATTTGGGCAAATCAGATTATTTAACTCGTTCTTTAAGTGTGTTCAAATTTATTTGATACATTTATACTTCTCTAAACATCAGGGATAACATTTGACGCGGTGGCGAAGCAGCTAGAGTGTGCAGATTCCACTTACGTGAACGACTCATGGGCCTCTCTGGCGGGGGGGGGGGGGGGGGGGGGGGACATGTCCCCTCCAAACATTCCTTGTGGAGGGGACACAGGGACATATTGATGTTCAAGTGAAGGTATTGTGTGTTATTTATATAGTGTTAACTTGAATATTAATACACGTAAAGGATAATTATTTCAGTGCTCAACCTGCTTGAAAGACAAATTTATTTATTAAACATTCTATTAGGATATATTTACTTCTATTCGTCAAAAATATTTACATCACATGTCCCCCCCCCCCTAAATTTACTTTCCGGAGAGGCCCATGGTGAACGTGATTCTATTCCCGGTGAAGGTACCCCTGTTATTTCGCATGTGGAAAACAGTGGCACGGTGGAGTCAGCCGGTAGATTGTACGAGATACTCCCATCTCACTAGCAGTTGCACTGCGTCACTGATCCATCCTCACTCCACCTTTATTGACTCTGTATATGCCAAACGCTTGTCACTTGTTTGTTGGTTCAAACTCTAAGAAAATCGCAAGGCACATCAGGCGAACATAAATCGCTATTCACCCTGACACATTACTTCTACGAGGAATTAAACATTACCTTCGCCACGTTTACAACTATGGTTCCTATGCCATTAAGATATTATGGGAACGTACAGCACATGCGAAAAAAGTAGTAGAACTACAGCACAATATAAATTCATTCACGTCACATTTTAATAACAACAAAAGTTGTTTAAATTGTTTGATGTTTCCATTGGAACAATATAAGACAGCATTACTTTATGCAAAAAATAAGGTGGATATGTAAACATATATGTGTATATTTGTATGTGTGTACATATACGCATACTTGCACGTGTATATGTATGTATACTTGTATGTATATACATATATATGTGTATATGTATTTATATGTGTATATATATACACACACGCGCACACACCCACACGCTTTCATGCATTTGAACAGTGGACTACGTCTTAAGTTCTCGAACTTAGAATTTTTATAAAATAATTTTTGTATAAACAGTAACTTGCAATAAAATATTTCGGCATATTTGCACCACCAGAATAATTTCGTTATGTTTGAGGATTCCCAGACACCGGTCACTGTTAAGTACTGTTTATTATTAAAGCTGTGACTAGTGAAATTTTAAACAATTTGAGAATCTATCAGCTTTTACTTACAACAAAAATATGTGGTGCAAAGTAACCCTAAAATTAGGCTAAGTATCTCTACTTTAAGATATTTTTATAAGTGTTTTGATGTTTACAGTTTGCTAGAGTTTTACCTGGACAAAATGTGTTGTTGGAGTAGTTGCATTTTCTGCCTTACAACATATTATTTTTTAATGGACAATATTTTCTATCAGACACCATAATACGATTCGGAGTAAATAATTAAGTGTGGCGATGCAATTTCCCGTATAGTATTTTACTCTTTTGAAGGATCACCTTAAATGTCAGTCATAGTTAACAATTATATTTTCTTGAGAAGTAATTTTTCAATAAAAAAAATAACACCGACTTCAGAAAATCTACTCTAATAACAGCAAAAAAAATTATTATGTTATTTTTAGACTACTTAGAATACAGTAAATTTATTAGGACGGTGACATACAATCATTGCTATTTTTGGAGTTAGTGCCAGTCAAGGTTAACAAACGTGTAACGAAGTAGCGTAGGTAAATATCTAATTTAAAGAAATGTAACGTTGACTGCAACTAAGCTGTTCTTAATGGACACAAAGAGAGCAGCGGTGCGGTGTTGAACAACTCGGGGCGCAGCGCGGGCCTATACCAGGGGCTGAGAGGGAAGCACCTGGTTTAATTAGGTATTGCTACATTACAAACTAACGTAAGGTTTAAAAAATGTCAATTTGAATAAATTTCGTGAAATTTCTTAAAAGCTTGGCTGGCACCGAGTATATTACTGTCCTATTGAATTGATTGTGTTCTAAGCAGTCTAAAAATAATGTAATTATTTTTTACTTTTTAGTTTTTTTTTTGTCAGAGTAGATTTGTTCGAAGTCAGTGTTTTTTTGTTAACAATTTTTTATTGCTTGATTTTTTTACGGAGTTCCGGTGCCTGCCTTTCACATTCGTGCTGTCTGTCGTTAAGAATTTCCGCTGTGCCTTCCTAGTCCAAGTCAGTCCATAACGTCCTTGATCATAGTCAGGTACCTACCTAGTCTTGGTTTGTTATAAATCTTCCAATATCTTATTCACTATACATTTCATATTCGATTTTTCCTGGCGAGGTCGGTCCCCGGATTTTCCCACGTAGGAATCGTTCCGGACGATGCCGCTGGTCGGCGGGTTTTCTCGGGAATCTCACTTTTCTTCCACCCTTTCACTCCGGCTCCGCTTCAAACTCACCTCATATCACACCTCACCAGCGTTAAGACCTCGATGTTAAGCGCTGACAAAAATGTCTCACTCCTATTTGATTTCGAGAAGTTCCCTGGTGATCTACGAAATCCAAGGCCCAATGCCAATACAATTAAAATGAGACCTACTTTTAAATATCCTTTTTCTAACAAAAAAATCCAAACGGGTTTATAAATGACGGAGTTTTGAGGCAACAAACATAAAAAAATGCAACCGAATTGATATCCTCCTCTTTTTTTTTTAAGTCGGTTAAAAATGACATAATTTTAATAACAAAAATCACTGTTGAAGGCTGTGTTCAGAAACCTGTCACAGTTAATAAGTAACTTTTCTGGTGAGTTGATTATACAAACTAAAAATTAATAATTTTGATCAACAGTAAGCGCAACATAAATAATTGAGACAAATGTCACTACAGAGGAGTAATATAATTCGTTAAATAATATAGTAGGTTTAGTAAATACAGCATGCTTCAAGTTGTACGAATATGGATGGCTTAGAATATAATAATTTTATATGTACTACTGATCTCTGTCTTATCTTACAGGCTTTAGAATATAACTACCAATAATATATGTTAATATCAGCTCTAAATATATAGTTATTTATACCACACATTCCAAACACGTGTCTTACCTCGAAATTTTACAAATAATTCAATGGGCCGTATAAATATAAATAAGCATTACCTTTAATTTCCCTTTTATGAAGTAAACCCTCACGATTCTATGAATAGAAGGAAGCATGTGCTTATGCTCACAATGAGGTCATGAGCATTTGCTTTTTACGTACCTATTAGCAAATCCTTTCTTTTGATATGAATAAAAATGAGCAAATACTTCGTCTTGGGAGGAAATATTGACGTAATTGTGAGGTTGGTCAGTTGCAGATTCATCCGTTGTTGTATATATACGGCGTGAAAAAAATTATAAAGAAAGTGTAAAGCCTGACAGTAGGGAATATAAAACACTCTACCGTTTAAGTGAACCAAGTGTTGTGTGGCTGATCATTTTCTTGGAGAAAGTTTGGAGAAAAGGGGAGGAGCACTTATCGTTACAAGGAATACAGATATTTCTCCGCTACATGGCAGATCCTGAATTCCAATAGAGTATAGCAGAAGAAATGCATGTTCATCAGACTGCTGTTTAATTGTTGTTTATCAGAAACATACAACACAGTAATTATTACTCATATGGTGTACGTATGTAATGTTGCGTTATTATTAACAGAAATCAAAGATGTTCAAAAGTAGACTGTACGTATGATTTTCCTTTTGAATTCTGAATAATTTTAGGGATGCGATGCACTGTTATGTTGATTAGAGATTATAGGAAATCGCAAAAACATTCAGCCTGTACTGCGTTGTAGTGATTATTTGTTTTTATGATAGCGTCATGTGTAGTCCAATTGTTAACAGATAATTACAGACGTACGTAGTTCAAGCAAATCGTAAACGTTTCCCGAGATAGCACCATCTCTAAAAAAAAAACCAGTAGTACAGAAATAATTTGAATATGTAACTGGGATTCCAACCCATAACTCGTGCTCTAAACGACACCATACAGTTTGCACCTGACTTCAACTCGTGGCAGATAACATGAAAACAAACTCGCACGAGTTTTACGCATTTTAACTTCAAATAAAAATAACTTTAGGAGGGGCATTCATATTTTTATTTCTTCCTATGTGTTATACGTACGACCAAACAATCCAGTGTAAGATTACAAGGCGCCATTAACTCGTGAATGTAATTTAGATGCCACACATAAATATACCAGTTCATCAATTATAAGTGGTACGCTAACCTTATGTCCGTGTCATTGTTGGGTTGGTATCTCCGTCGAGAAGTTCGTACAGTAACGTTTCCCAGGTTTTCAGTTTTATTGGTCGGTTACCGGTTGCATTCTTGTAAATGTTTAACTTCAGTCTTGTCTTCATGTTGTTGACTTTTTTCAACAACTATTTACCTGTCACCACTTTGCCAAAGTTGTCGCTGTACTTGTTGCCAAGTGCCCGTGCTGCTACATCCTTCCTTCCTTTTGCATCTGGAAACTGTGATTTTTCCAGGACTACGCGATGTTGTTTTAAATTACGTGCTAAAAACAGTAAACCATCTTCCGCCGTTCATTTGTTACAGTCTTCCGAATCAGAACTAATACCTAGTATGTAACACTATATGACACACTGCACAGTACGGTTATGAAACTCAACTGCACCAGCGGCAGTAGTGTGACGCATCTGGACGTAAATACTTCACAAGAGTGAGTATGACGAGCATGATGAACAATGTAACGATTACTCATACGAAATTGAGCGAATGCTTATACTTCATCAGTTTGCTCATGAGCACATGCTTACAGTTCCTGCTCATACTTACAAGCATATGCTCCTCTTTTATTCATACGGCCCAGTGTTTCATATAGATTCTAAATGTTCGTACTTCAGCTAATATAAATTTTTCCAAACAAGTTTCGAGAACACCAGAATGTTTTAGAACAGCTTCAAATTATCGTAGTTAAACTTTTTAATTCCCAATTAGTTTGACTTTACAGTTTTTTATATACTTCCCGTTTGGCTCTATAGTACTAAAAATTGCCACGTTGAAAAACATTTTTAAATTGTTAAAATCCTTTCAGTATGTTACTACTAAATAGTTTTATTAAATTACCTTATCGCAGGAACGATGTGTGAAACTTTCCACAATTTTTCTTTAATGAAATGGTGTTTAATCGCTTTGAATATTTTCAATAATGTCCATTTAATTAATTTAAATAGTTTTGGAAATTGTTTTTACTGTGTAATAGCATGCGTCAGATATTGCATAATTTTGGCAGGCTTTCAATGGGCAAGCCAATTACTATGACACACAAAATATTGCTCGAAAATCAGAAAAACCGTTTCACACTTTCTTGCTATGTGAAGAGGCAGTGCTTATTATGGAGCGTACGCAAAGTAGATTTCTGGATTACATGGCGAGGAAAGTAAATGAATAAGCGTACCTACAAATTGGATAAGGTAGCGTGTGTCGGATAGCGAATACCTTTTCCACAGAAATTGACATTTTCGAATTCTAAAACGAGAGTACACTGAACAAAGACGGGTACGTGTAAGGTACTTCTAGAGTAGGACGGCTGGCGCAGACAAGCTGATTCCCAGCAAGTGGAACGTACATTTAGGCGTATGTATGGCTCAAGTTTCCATCTACATTGGGACACTATCTGTACAGGGAGGCAACAGCTAGGATTTCAGTATGATCTCTCGGTGATAAATAATTGATTTATTTAGATCAGTTGAACATCGGCCACTTGAACATTCAGCTGAACAGTCGGTCAGTTGAAAATTCGGTCAGTTGAAAATTCGGTCAGTTGAAAATGCGGTCAGTTGAAAATGCGGTCAGTTGAAAATGCGGTCAGTTGAAAATGCGGTCAGTTGAAAATGCGGTCAGTTGAAAATGCGGTCAGTTGAAAATGCGGTCAGTTGAAAATGCGGTCAGTTGAACATTCGGTCAGTTGAACATTCGGTCAGTTGAAAATGTGGTCAGTTGAACATTACATTCGATCACTTGAACATTCGGTCATTTGAACATTCAGTCACTTTTATATTCGGTCACTTGAACATTATACATTCGAACATTCGGTCATTTGAACATTCAGTCACTTTTATATTCGGTCAATTGAACATTGCATTCGGTCACTTGAACATTCTATCTTTTTGTACACCATGTGTCATTTACTTAGGATGGATTCGTGCTGTGGACGCATATGGCATTTTCGCCCTAAGCTCTTTAGTTGTGAAATGGCAGAATTTTTTGTTACTGGCTGCCTAAACGATTTTAAGTAACTTTTTCCGCGCTCGTGGGTAGATATTGGATGACATTGGCCAAAGGGAACATCCTGTAAGAAAAATTCGGTCACTTAAACATTCGGTCAGTTTAAACCGATCCGATATTTATTCGAGAACGTCAGTGAGTGTTGACTGCTTAGGATAGCATTCAAAGAACGTTTCTGTTTGGTAATTAATTTTTTTGGAAGTGTAAACTCAATTTTTTTCTTATGATATATGGTAATACTCAGTGATTTATCCCTCTTTTCTAGAAGTAAAGGGTCGTGCCAGCTGGCACAAAAGTGGTAGCAGAGTGTGGTTACGAACCACTGACCTCTGGGTTATGGGTCCAAGTACTTCCGTCGTTCATGTGTTGTTGTGACTTTCGGGATATTCCACAGGCAGACAATAAATGCATTTTGATCTGAGAGAAGTGTTTTGTTTTAAAAATAAATCCTTGACATTGTCCATATAAGCTTCGCTCAACCACAGGCATAAATTCTTATATTGGCATTGTGGTACACTCTTTATATCAGAGACTAATTTCGTAAATGTTAATAAAATGTTTGTGTGTACAGGTAACTGACCAAAAGACGCTCGGCCTACATTGTTTTATCTTTATCAACTCAGTGTGCAGTACTTATCTATTTATTTATTTAACACTATCTCAAAATGAAGGGAACTTTTGGCTTTTGTAATTTGGTGCGTCTTTCTCTTGGTGGAAATTATATCTACTGGGCGTATGCTTTCTGCATCTCTCAGTAATTTGTCCACCTTTCCTATAAGTAAAAGGTCATGCTCACCGGCACGGTAGTTCCTAAGTAAAACAATGTAAATATTTAACTACCATCCGTCTAAGCGATACATGTGTTGGATGTTGGACACAGGCGAATTTCCAGAAAAATTAAGACTAGCAATATTGTAAAAACCTCTTTACAGAAAAAAAAATGTGATAAGAAAAAATACGAAATTTTATGCTTACATCACTTTTATCTACATTTTCCACATTATAAAATGTTATCTACACACGAATAGTCACTTACAATTACATAACATTTTGTCAGTGTCTCAGTTCGGTTTCAGAAAAAAAAAATCTATCTACTGAGGATGCCTTGTCTAAACTGAAGCCAACTATATTAAATGCCTATAATAGTAAGGAATGTATAGTAGGAATATTTTGTAACATGTCCAAAGCATTTGACTGTGTAAAAACTAGCCCAGTATGGCGCTACAGGTAGAATAAATTAGTTAACTGATTCCATCTCAATCCAAAGAAAACATAGAATAATGGTAACCGATGAAACATTTAAAAACATCATATCACAACCATAATATATAAAATATTGTGTTACACCAGGCTCTATTCTGAGTCCATCGTTATTTCTCATCTTCATTAATGACTTGACACTTAATCTAGTACCAGACTCAACAGCAGTTTTCTTGGCGGATGACACCAGCATTTTAATCAAAAGGAAAACACATAATTAATTAATAACAATAAAATACTGTATCTTTGAAAAATAAATAAATAATTAGTTTCTGGCAAATATACTGACTCTAAACTGTGAAAAACCAGTTGTATTGATTTTTCAGGAGGTATCAAAGCAATTAATTAATCTTCATTTAAATTTTGTTAACATATTCATAAATAATGTATCATGTACACAATTCCTGGGCCTACATGTAGACAATACTTTGAAATGGAAAAATCACATAAGTGACATGTCAAAGAAATAAAGTTCAGCAATCTTTGCGTTAGGATACTTACCATAGCTTCTATCTCAAAATGCTCTAAAGAATATTTACTTTATATACTTTCATTTAATTACGATACTGGTGAAACTCGGTGCCGGAAAACAGTAAACAAATTTTCATAGTGCAGAAAAAAAACAGTAAGAATGCTTTGTTATGAACCCAATCATGAAATCCTGTAGGCCACATTTTAAGAAATTAAGATTACTTCCACATATATCCCAATACATTTATGAGGTTTTAGTTTAAGTACCTGCGCAATGATAAATTCAAACTTAATGGGTAAATACACAATAACAATATAATACTCAAACAAATCTACATGCACCATCAGCATCTTTTTAGAAAGAATCATTTTGGTCTGCTGTTAAATTATTTGATAAACTACCCAAAAAATTGCTGTATTACTGATAGCAAATAATTTAAGAAAAAATTAGAAGAATTCATACATACACCTATTCTATTAGTGAATACTTAGAATGTTCACACTTCTGAACAAAGTTGTGAAAGTAAGACCCATTATTGTTTAAGCTTTTAATTTAAATACGTATTGGTTCTGTGATCATAACTTAAACAGGTCAATTGCAATGTCCACAGTATTTACAGTATATTCCACATCAAAGGAAATGTATTTAAAATTGTTTTAAAAATAAGTAACTTATATGTACTAATTTTTGTTTTCATTACGTAAGTTACATGTCAATGTTATAAATTGGTGTTTTTTCCCTTAATTACAGCGTTTACAAAATTTACAGTGATATATATTTCAAATTAAAAGAAATATTATTTAAAATCTTGCTATATGTTTTACTGTATGTTATTTTATAGTATATGTTTTTTATTATACGTAGGTATTCTTTTATATTACACATTGTATTATAGTGTATGTTCTTTTCTTGCAATAGGTTATTTTATGTTCTATTATAGAGTATATTATTTTGTTATGTGTTGTGTAATTACATATACAGTTATGTCAACCAGGTGTTTTGTTATGTATTATTTACAGGCTTTTGTAATGTAATATTGTTTTGTTTTTCTTTGCTGTGTATGTGTTGAATGTATACACATTTTGACATGCTCCGTATCCTAAACCTAATCGATCACACGGAATGCACTAAAATAAATAAAAACAATAAGTCAACCAGTTGGAGGTCAGGGTAGGCCGCATAAGAGGCTCAGAAGCGACGAAGTTATAAGTGTGACTTGTAGCGCTCATAAAATGCCTCATCGCCACAACGAACGTGCATGATTCTCGCCGATTCATTTTTCTCTGCGACTTGAAGCAGCGACCATATAATTCACCTCAGTTTTCAACGTCTTATATTAATACAGGGTGAGTCGGGAGGAAAGGTACATGCTTTGAGGGGAGATAGTACTGGTGATTATGAACAAAATGTTTCTAATAAACATATGCCCTTTTCTTAACCGTTTCAGAGAAACCGAATGAAAACAACAAGGAACGGGATAAGTGCAGGGGACGGTAAATCACGATATTGTAATCGTATGTTTTGTTTAATTGTGTACATTTCCTCACAAAACATGTTTAAACACTCCACCACCAACTTCAATGCATGTTGCTGCTCTGATAGACAGCTGCTGTGTTGCTGATCTGAGCTCATTAGTACATTGCTTTACTTGAACACAAGCATAGTAAATACGAGTGAGAAGTTCCTCTCTTCTGTCCACCCTGCGCGTGTAGACTTCGCTTTTAAGCCAACCCCACACCGTGTGGAAATGTTGTAGGCTATGATTTGACGTACATAAAAACGAAAAATAAAATTTTTTGTATTTAATAAAAAGTGTTGAATTTTGAAATGAAAATTTAAAAATGTCAACAATTTTTCAAAAATACAAAAAAACAACGTTTTTTTTATGTCACGTCACAGCCTACAACTTTATTATACACTGTGAATTTTTTCGGTTTGGTATTTCAGTTGGTTTTAGTGGCGTACATAAAACCGTAAAGTGCAAATTTTGACGTTTACGACTCATTACGCAAAATTATGAGGGATGCGAAAATTCACTAAGAGGAAGATTTAATCACAATTTATGTCTAAAACAAGGAAAAAATATATCTGGTACAAATATAAAAATAAAAAAAGACGTTGAAAACTGAGGTGAGCCGCGAAGGAAGTGACTGCAACAGTCTGATCCTTGCTGACGAAAGTAACACGTGGAACTGAAAATAACAGCAGTGTAGATATTGAGCCAAATACGCCTGTATGACATGCTGGCACAGCTTAGTGGGTTGTTTTAATTAAGGTAGTAGAGTCGTAATTATTTCAAGAAGTTTCTTAAAGCTAATATTATGGACGAAAACTTTCAAAGTCAGACATATCCACCTTGTCTAGTTGTAGAGGAAAATGGAAAAAACTCATAACTTATAATACTTACCAGGAATAAACATGGCTTTCCTAATTGGACAATACTTTAGTTTTTGAAATATGAGTTTGTACTCGTGTTTAGCTCACCTAGTTTATTTATAAAGATGTTAACATATAAATATGTGTGTGTGTGTATACATATATTTACATATATATGTGTATATATATAAATAAATAAATATATATATATAATGTTCTAGGACACAGCCTTAAAAAACTAAAACTTTTAAAAAATTTACAAATAATAAGTGTGTTAGCATGTTCCTCTAAAAACCGCAGCCAATTTTTAGTGGAAAAAAATCAGGGGGTTAATATTTACCCACCTGAAAGTAACATTGTTAATTAATTATTTTATACTTTTTTTCCAAGGGGGTAAATATTTGACCCCCGAAAATATCATAAATTAATTAATATTTGTATCTTATTATTTTATTATTTGTAATTTTTTAAAAAAGTTTCCATTTTTAGTGCTTTGTTCTAGAACATATATATACTATCTAGTGATGTTCAACTCATTTTCGGGTTTTCAGAGAGGTCTGGTTATCAATGTTCGCTCCTCATTAATGCTGAGTAATACAGAATAAACAGGACAACACACATCTTCTGTACATCAGGACGACAAGATTGGAGTGAGTATACACAGTACTATAAAGGTGCCAGTAACACTGGTTGGTCTCTGTACTATCTCTCTACACACTCCTATTGGTCCTTACCAGTAATGACACATCCTCTGTACTGTGCGACGTCGCATCATTGGCCGCTTCTTAGACGAGTTGCCTTGTAAACTATGAACTCTGTCAACCAGTCCACACGTGATCTACAAGAAATCGTATTCATGGAGTGGCGAGTATTTCAGTAGCCAATTATAGAATTATACTTATTGAACATAAACAATACGTATCAGGATATCAGCTTCGTTATTTGTAAGCGACGTTTGTTTCAGCTACACAGAAGAGAAATGCGATCATTACTTCAGTTCCAGTAAATGTTAGAATCTATGATTTTTTTTTAATGTCAGCGAAAGAATTATGTGTCTTAAAATAATTAATTAATATCACAAGTTTCCGAAAAGTCTCGCATTTGGGGTTTAAACGTTTTGCAGAGACCGTGTTTTTTTTCGTTCGTGTCGCAGGGATTCACAATGACGCTAGAGAGGCGATGCGTAATTGAAAGTTCACGTATTTGTAAACACTAGTTATATCATCTCGCGGCAAATACATGTGAATAGATTCTTTCAACTACGTATTAACGTCTTCTACAACAGTTATTGATGTTCATGTCCCTGTGTCACTTTTCAGTTTATTTGAAATATCCTTTCAAGACCCACAGCCTTTTTTCATGTGAAGATATGGTCAGAAATACAACCTCAAGCATACATACAAGCAAAATATCTGTCGCAAAGTAAATAAAAAAATTTTTACTACTAACTCGCCAGTTGCGTGAACGGTTTTTTTTGTGCTGACGCCCAAGCCGTATCAATTAAAATTGGCTATAATGTCTCTTAATTCGCGTCGCAGCCATCACGTCACATCTGTCGTGCAGTTGCAAATCCAATTTTACTCGAATGATGTAAACAGGTCATATCGAACAAACCAGAAGAATGGATTAAACTGTCATATTAAAAAAATATATAGTTGTACATTTATTTATATGTGTGTGTCTCTCTGTGTGTGTCTCTCTGTGTGTGTCTCTCTGTGTGTGTCTCTCTGTGTGTGTGTCTCTCTGTGTGTGTGTCTCTCTGTGTGTGTGTCTCTCTGTGTCTCTCTGTGTCTCTCTGTGTCTCTCTGTGTCTCTCTGTGTCTCTCTGTGTCTCTCTCTGTGTCTCTCTCTCTGTGTGTGTGTGTGTGTGTGTGTGTGTGTGTGTGTGTGTGTGTGTATAGCACACTAGCTGTCCCGGCGTGCCTTGCAGCGTTGTAACTCCCAATAAAATTATATCTTAACCCGTTCGTCTGTACCTCCCCCCCCCCCAAGTATAATTTTTGACAGAAACCTTAGCGGCCACACGAACTTTCACACACACATATAATTATATATATATTATTTATTTTTTTTTTATTTAGTTTAGTTAGTTATTTATACACACGCCTAATAACTAAAGCCAGTAATTTTTTGTAAAAATAATTCTGCAACAATTTGTTTCAATGCCTTATGTCAAGAGGTACGTAAATTTCGCAGATACATTCCAGGTCAGGTTGAACACGACACTGTAAAAAACTTCCTCAAATGTTTAGGAAGTTATTATCCCAGAAACAGTACGGGACAGTTGCCATATTTTCCGTCTTGTAAATATGCAAACTTTTACAAATGTTACAATACAAGTCTGGTAACTTTAGTACACATTTTACAGTTTTATAATTAGGTCTAGGAGTGCTACCATGGATGTCTGGGAAACTATTCTACCATACCTACTTTCTTAGCGCTCCTATACGCACGTCTGCTAAATTTACAAACTATTTTTTAGAGTGCAATTATGTATACTTCATTGTCGTGTCTGTGACTTGCTGGCGGCTGTTACGAAACGCGTTTGACTACTGCAGGCCTGTAGGAAATAAGGAAATAATGCGAAGTGCTCTCGCTTGCTACCTGCTTGTACGGTTATAAGTCAATAGATAATCGATTGTGGCCAGTGGGTTTATACGACTGACAAGTCTAGGCTGCTGCCAGATGAATCCGCGAAATTGACGTACCTCTACTTATAGTTATAAGTTTCTTACCACATAGTCACTGATTTTTATTTATTATGATTACATTTAAAAACCTCGATTATCAATTGGTTTTAATAAACTGAACAGCTTTCAATTTACTAAATATCTTAGAATATAATTGATTGATTTGAAAACATACACTAATTTTTGCATAAATTTTACCCAAAGTAAAATCACCAGTGTCTATAGACACGTGGAATTAACAGTATATACGTTTTTATAGTAAAATCTGAAGATACACAATTCTGTTTCTCAGCTCCATGGTCAGTGATTGGAAGTTTTTAACTTTCGGCGTCTCGGAGTACCCGAAAATAACGGACGTGTGGTGTCGCAGTAATATTGTTCTGGTTGGTGCAGTCAATTGAGCCATGCCTCTGCCCTATTATATTCTGCCAATAACCACGAACCAGAGTCGCAGGTGTGCACGTAAGGCATTGCAACAAGTTGTTGCAGAATTCTTTTCACCAAAAATCACTGGCTCTACTAATAACCCAGCAGCATGGAGCAGTGGCATTTCATTAGGGAAGGCCTGAGTTAGATTCGTGGCCTGGCTATCTTGACTTCGGTGTTACAAGACTTTCTGAAGTCACTCCAGGCAAAGTTTCTTATTAGAATCCGTGGTCGAGTACCTTTCTTTTCCCCAGTGTACGTTTGCCAACGTTGCCATGCCGCCCAATGGCTTGTAGTATACGTAACGATATAAGCGGAAGTAAATAATAATATAATATTTATGTTCATCTTACCACTGCGTATCTGCTCTCTTACGAAAATACATTTTTAATTGAAACATTTAAATTCTGACGGTGGTAACACGCATTCATTGCATTAATCGTAATAAAAACCACTTATATGAGCTCGTAGGAGTTTTATGGATGGTCATTCGAAACTGTTCGAAACAATACGTTTTAGAAGACATGGTTCGTCTCACGTGAAGCCAAGGCAATTGCTACATACAAACGCGTTGAAATAATCTTGCATTCATTAACTTGTCCCTAAAGCATTTTCTACCAAGTAAGTAAAATAAAAGGGTGATGTCAGACATGGTGTGTACCAGCATTAGAAAGTGAAAATGGCATTTTAATAGGCTTTATAAGTTCGAAAGTAACTTTTGTCCTACTTTGGTTCAATTCGACAAAACTCTATGCAAATATGTTCATTAATTTGTAATGTTTAATTGCAACTGTGTTGTTGCCAGGTAAAGTTGAATAAGTCTTCGTGACTTCTACCCTCTGAGGTTGTCGTCCACATATCACCCCCCACCCTTCCACTGCCCATCCACCCAACCTACGCCACACTTAGCAGCCGACATCGCACAACGAACCACTTATTTGCGGAAACGTTTTAACCTGTGTAATTAAAACGCCACCCGCAATCCAGACGATTGATTGCGACCATGTTTTCATCTGCGTCACATCAAGTTGGCGACCAATCAGTCAGCAGGTCGGTAGCCGTTTGTCGTCTGTTCCGAGCCTACTAATCGGAACACACCCATTTCACGTACTAAGGTTGGTTAACAATGGTGCTATACTGTTCTC
This sequence comes from Medauroidea extradentata, assembly GCA_003012365.1. Taxonomy (NCBI): domain Eukaryota; kingdom Metazoa; phylum Arthropoda; class Insecta; order Phasmatodea; family Phasmatidae; genus Medauroidea; species Medauroidea extradentata. Next base: position 14,195 of record PNEQ01058431.1, on the reverse strand, counting down.
TGACGAGAATGCATAACTTCTTGTACTTAATTCACTATTTCCTAGTCATAAATTGAAAGTGAAGGGTATTACTGTCTTCTTTATAGGAGAATGAAACAATTCTTATTGAGTGATACATGGTTCGCACTTAAAGGTAAGGGATTGTTACTATGTTCGTTTTTAACCTATATTCCGAAGAATAAAGTACACTTACGAGATAACCTTCCTGTGTGCGCGAGTATCTGTGTATGTGTGTCCGCTAAATACTTTTGAACCAAAGGACCTAATTTCATCCAACACTGTGTGTAACCTGACTTGAGTTTTATGTATTTAGTTCATGCTCCGTTCATATTTTCAAAATGGAGGTCATTCCATCAAACTTGTCCCACATAAAGAACACAGTAAAATGAATTTACTTTTATGTATTTTGTTCATGCAGTATTCACAATTTCAAAATTGTGGCCATAGTTTATATATTTATCATAATATGTCATATGTCACCAACCAAGCTGACTATATTTCTTTGTATTTCGATCATACTATGGTCATGTTTTCAAAATGGCGGTAATGTGTAAATTTTAGCACAGTGTGACATTTCTGACTAAATATATATAGAGATATTTAATTTCATCAAACTTGTTACAAATATACTACATACAAAGCTTATTTTACTGGTGTGTATTTCAATCATATTATGTGCATATTTTCAAAATGGCGACCATTTTTTAATTTTTGGCATAGTGTCACATTTCATTCGACATATTTTTCAGAATTTCATCAAACTTTCTACACATATAGCTACTACATTCAAAGCTGACTTGACTTCATTCATCCTGTGTTCATAATTGTGTATTGGAAGTCATTTTTATACGGTCAGCATAGTATGGCATATACGAGGAAATATTTTTCAAAATGTCATTATTCTTAGCACAATATACCACATATTAAGCTGACTTTACTTTTGTGTATTTCAGTCGTAGTATGTTCGCGTTTTCAAAACGGCGGCCATTCTTATATTTTAGCATAGTACGACATACCTAACGAATTATTTATTATAATTTCTTCAGACGTGGTACATATACTGCGTATAAAGCTGGTTTTACTTTTGTGAATATCGATCATACTTTCTTCATATTTTCAAAACGTCGGCCATTTGAATATTTTTTGGCTTGGTGGGAAATATTTTTCAGATCTTCATCAAATTTAGTACACACAAACTAATTAATAAGCTGACTTTTCTTTTGTATACTTTGTGTTTATATTTTCATAAATTTGGCCATTATTTAGTTTTAAATATCTGAGAAATGTTTTTCTATTTTTTAGTAATTTGGTACACATATACTCTACAGCTTCGTAAGTTGACTTGCCATTTGATTGCGTTTATCATTCACCTTATATTCATCTTTTTTAAACGGTGGTCTTTTTTATAGCTATATATTTAGAATAATTAGACACATCTGAGGAAATATTTTTACATTATTAAACTTATTACACTCAATACCTAGAATACTGACTTGACTTTTGTGTATTTCGTTAATAATGTATTCATATTTTTATAACGGTGGTAATTTTTATATTTTAAGTATAATGTCACGTATTTGAGGAAATATTTTTCCGAAGTTCATTTATCTAGGCACGCATATAGCTTAGTTGACTGAACTATCGTGAATTCCGTTCATCCTTCTGTTATATTTTAAAAACTGAGGCAATTTTTATCTTCACGGTACAATGACATCTCAAAAAGATTTCTACCGAAATTTATCGAACTGGTTACACATGTATTACTTAGTAAGCTGATTTAACTTTTGTGTATTTCGTTTATCATATGTTTAAAACGGTTGTTAATTCCGTATTCAAATTACAAATATGGTAGTGGTTTTAATACATTTTAATCGCACTAATTATCTGAGGAACCATTTTTTAAAACTATTCATACTCGGAACAGATAATATAGAACTTAACAATTGGCTTTTAGTTTTTGTTCATGCCCTGTTCGTATTTTCATACTATGTTTACAAAATATATCTAAGGAACCATTCATCAGAATTTCAGTAGCCTCAGTTCTCATATAGAACTTATTAAGTTAATTTGAAATTTATGTGAATATATTTATGCTGTAATCATGTTATCTAAACGGTTAGAATTAAAAAAAAAATTTACATCGCACGAAATGTCTGAATAACCATTTTTCAGTGTTAAAATATGAATTTTTAACAGACCAATTTGAAGACTTTTATCAATACACACATTTACTGAAGGGCAATACGAGCTAGGAGTGAGTCATATGTATAGAGTGTTCTACAATTAGCGGTCGTAAATCACATGGATGGTAGGAAAAACAAAAATAAATATTATTTGTTACTGAACGTTTGTCTGGACATTACAGCCTGTAAAGTATAAGGAGCAAACATTAGTGCGTATATTTTATACAGCTGCGCTTTGAGGTGTCAGTATATTGGCTGAGAGGATGAACTAGCACAACCGAGTGGAACCAGTGTATTGCGGGCTGCAGGTATCTAGGCCCTTGTGAAGGTGAGTTATGTACTACACTACTAATCCGAACAATATACAACTCAGTCGGTGAGATTTCAGCAGGAAACAAAGAGGACATAATAATAAAAAAAAAGTTGTAATCCACTGATGTACACAAACGTCACGGTAAATTCACAGATAGTTATTACTTATTATATTCCCTGACACTTACTTGATGTAAACAAGTACGCAGCTGTTCAAAATAAACTGGGCACTTTTTGAATCATTCTTCGAAATAATTATTAACTCTTACTGCATGAAATTCAACATTAGCATTGGTTATCTTGCCTCTTGTATGGTTGGCAACGAGTTACCAAAACTGGTTCTGTAAATTTTCTTATTAAAACACAATAATCCTGAATATTATTTCTCCTGTAGATTCTGCGAAGAAAAAGATTCTATTAACCTAGACAAAATTGCATGTTTATGTTAAAGTCACGAAACCTGCCGATTTTTTAAGAGTTCGTGTTCGAAGTTTTATAGGCCTGCATTCAAATATTTCCATAAAACATTTTAAAACAACAAACGTAACGAGTGTGTATTATTATACTTATATGTAAATAGAGAATTTGAGACGATTAATAATTGGGGTTATAGTATATAGCCCAGTTCGCAGCAGCAATAATTCGAGAAAATTAGAAATCTACGCAGTCCATAGTAATTTAATCTGAATGCGGAAAAACGCAGTTGTAGTTATAAAATTGTATTGTTCTGTTACCTGTGCCCAACTTACTAGGTAACAAGAATGGGAGCAGTATTTTTTCACTTAGCTAATTTCAAGTATTTCTAATTTGTAGCTGTCTTTCTGAAGGTAAAAAGCAAGATTATTAGCTCACATTCATGACTGAGTGTCTTAATGGGTGTGCACCCCCCCCCCCCCCACTCCTAAAATGTTTAATCTCTGGACCGAATTTCATCAAATTGTGTAAACATACAGTTGTTAGTAATCTGATTTGACTTTTCTACATTTTATTCATGCCATGTACATAATTACCTAGTAAGGTTACTTGACTTACATGTATTAAGTTAATGTCGTCTTTATATTTTCAAAACTGTGTCCATTTTCACATTTTCCGAATTTTATTAAATTTAGTACACACATGTACTACTTGCTTGGCCGACTTGAATTTTCTGCGTTTCGTTCATCCTGTGTTAATATTTTCAAAATGGCGGCAATATTGATATTTTTAGCATAATACAACGTATCTGAGGAAATATTTTGTAGCCTACCTCAGTTGTTTGGAGAGAAATATTTACATCAAATTTACAAATGTTCCAGTTTTGTTATGATAGGTGCTACTAATACAGAATAATAATACTGGAATTTCTTTCCTCATTGTAACTCGGAATTCAGTGTGTCAGTCCCACGAGATATTCTAGGTGTTTTATATTAATGAAACTCACGCGTGGTTCCCTGTATGAAACAACCACACACCAGCGCGTATCCCAGGAATGGTAACCCACTTTTGGTGACGATAAACGAGTCTTAAAATATAGACGCGCCTGAACTTCGCGGCCAACCACGCCTGCGATGGCAGCAACCGCGTGAACGTCAACTCGCTGGTGATGACCACGAAGAAATCAAGTCTTAAGAGTGAATTATAGTCGCCATCTTGAATTTTTGTATTTTGTGTCATAACTTATATTCTGGCTAAATTCATTGAACTTTAACTTAACTGCAGAATAGAACACATATTGATGGAATTTTAGACACCATAAATATGTGTTTTCCGTTACTGTTTCGAATTAGAGTTAACAAAGAAATACGAATGTTCTAACTGCAATTCGATCTATATCAACAGAAACGACAAAAATATATTTACTGTGTCTAAAATTCCCTTAATGTGTATTACATTCTGGAATTAGGTTAAAGTTCCATAAATTGAACCAGAAGAAATGTTATGGCACAAAATACAAAAATTCAAGACGGTGAGTGACTATCTCCCACTCTTAAATTAATCCAATATACGGACTCGCGCGAACATCCGCGGCTCCGGGGTCCGTCCACCTCTGATGACGACCACGATGAGAGGCCAAATAAAACCGCGGACTGGTACGAATAGCCGCGGTGAATCCAGGCACAACCTCACTCCGTCCATTTCAAGTTCCCTAACCGACGCGTTCTCTCTGAAGAAAAAAAAAACTCCGCCCCTTATACTCCCAACCAATCGTAGTCTCTCTGGGCAACTGACAAAACTAAACCCGGCCTTTCTTCCGCGTCGGATTAACATTTATTTTCAAAATTAACACAGGTTGACATTAACCTATACTCGAACTTATATACACAATTCGGGTTCTTTATGACGGCTGATAATTAATTTTAAAATTAAATTTTACTGCCGGGGCATGTAAAGCCACGCCCCTGCGCTGACCCACTTTAGCCTGTGAGTTTTGTTTCCCACACCAATTCAAGGTCTCGGCCAGCTAGCATCTCATGTTTACAGCTTTCTCTCTTCCCAGCTGTGTGGAGGGCTAAATGACCGTGAAACACTTCAAAACTCCTCTCGAAACGCCGTCTCTCGCCAGTACGCAATGCTAAATTGAATATACATTACATAAAACAAATAATTGTGAATGGGTAAGATCAAACAAATTATTCTGAACACAATGACATTTCAACGGGTTCTCTACGACTATTTTAACACAATGTATTGTATTTACATTGAACATTATATTTAACCACCTTTAAAGGGGTAAGCAGCCTGTTGTAATTTTTTTCGAATTCCATCAAACTTATAACATATTCTTAACATCTGTGGAATATAATTACTACTACATGGCAACGTTACAATCAATATTCCCATTGGGGTCGCGGTTGGTGAATGGTTAGACCATTAGCCTCCTCCCACCAAGGCGATCCGGGTTCAATTCCCGGTGGGGTCAGTCCCCGGATTTTTGAATGTGGGAATCGTGCCGGACGATGCCGCTGGTCGGCGGGTTTTCTCGGGGATCTCCCGTTTGCCACGCCCTTTCATTCCGGCGCTGATCCATACTCACCTCATGCCACCTCTCACCCGCGCTAAAGACCTCGCTGTTGAGCGCTGACCAACACATCTCACTCACTCACCATTCCCATTACCATAGCCGAAGTCATTTTAAAAAAGTCTTGTCACAAATTACATAAGAAAACCTTACGTTTATATTTCTTCTCTAATCAGGATTCACTTTCGAATGAATATATTTGCTTTGTTTACGTCTGTCAACGTATTGCATGGACTATTTTTCCTCGTATTTTTTATTTTCTTTACATATTATTCTATAAACCATCTCTCGTACTTCTACTTATTTTCTGAAAATACGTATATGTATATATATATATATATATATATATATATATATATATATATATATATATGTATGTATGTATGTACTGACGCATATAACACGCGAACCCGACCGGAAGAGAACTGTGGCATAGATTCTTGCATGAGAGTTGGCTATATTACTGTGCGCCTGCGCATTTCTTCAGCTTCCTGAAAAGTAAGTGACCACAAGTGTATTCTTGTAGAGTATGTATGATCGCAATGTGCAACTACATAATGTTCTTTATCAACACGTTATTAATAATCTCCATTTATTTTAATTGGAACCTGTGAAAGGTAGTGAAGTCTGTAAGTGGTGCCTGGTCCATTTTGTGTTCCGAGAAAAAAAGTGCCTCGTAACTGACTTAATTACTTATTTTAACGCACGCCAAGTTCTCGGAGTTAAAACTTTGAAACAGAAGTCACGCAATCAAGAGAAATTTAAGAGGAAACACATTTAACATTTTGTTAGCGCTTGTTATTATTTGAATGTGTTTTGAACTAATTTTGTTTGATCTCTCACCTGTGACACTGTTTGGGATATTTTTAACTGATAATTTACGTACAGCAAACAGACGCCTCACTAGAAATTATAACTTCCAGAAAGTGTTTATATTTGCACTTTCAATGAAATATATTATTTAATAAAGTTTTTCGCGCAACCATTTTGCCCCAATTAGGCTGATTCTTTCAATTTGAAACCAATAGATATGAAATATTACTTTCAACTAATATTTGATAATAAGTGTACAGTTTAATGTTAGAACAAACTTATCAACTTGGATGATGTTAAGTCAGGCCATTCGGGAGAAACTAATTGCAAGTGTGCAGTCAAATAAGTACTAAAAAGGTCAATTTAATTCCTCCCAGTTTGAAGATAACAGGATATTATAAGCCACAGCAAACGAACTCCTCATAGCCTACATATCAAAAGAAAAGAAAAGAGTGGGTGTGATATTTAATGCTAGTTTTTGGGATACAGCATGAATTCATTGGGTGTAAGAAACTTCAAAAGCAATACTGTTAGCCGTGTTTATTATTCTCCTGCGAAAATAGTGTTGTTGATTTCTGACCTGTTATTAGTCTCTGTCTCTCTTTCTCTCTCTCTCTTTCTCTCTCTCTCTCTCTCTCTCTCTCTCTGTTGCTTAGCACTTGAAGTTTTAAAGTTATTACTTTAGTCTGGTATTTAAAAGTGTGCATTGCGAATAACGTATTGTTTCGTTATTACGGCAGATAAATTGATTCGTTATTAAACAATAAACAAAGTCTTACTTCTCTTTAATAATCAGCCTACATATCAGAAATGTATTGATTCACTATGAAGTAATCTAAATTATTATGCTATCAAATTACTTTTAGGTAAATATCGTTCAAAGCCTACACATGATGATGTGCAAAGTTTTCTAAAATAAGGATATTGTAAATCAGTAGCGTTGCTGCCGGGAGGAGATTAGTTGTACGTTTTAACCCCCCCCCCCCC
>PNEQ01058430.1:9910-32450 GCA_003012365.1 Medauroidea extradentata | reverse complement strand
AGAAATTTACAGGGTATGGACACACAACATTGTAGGATAGGAGCACTATACATGTGAGGCAGGGACATATAAAATCATGGAGCAGGGGTATAGAAGTACATAAGGAAGGGGAACAGAAAATTGTAGGAGAGGATCACAAAAATGTGGGGCAGAGACATTAAACATCATGGAGCAGAGGTACAGAAATATGTAGGGTAGGGCCACTAAAAATATAGGGCAAGGTCATTAAAATATTGCAGCAAAGATACAGAAATATGTAAAGTAGGAGAACAGAAAGTTGTAGGATAGGATAACTAAAAATGGGTAGGAACATTAATAATCTTGGAGCAGAAGTACAGTAATATGTAGGGTATGAGAACAAAGTTGTAGGGTAGGACCACTAAAAACGTTAAGCAGGGACATTAAAATCATGACACAGAGGTGCAGAAATATGTAGGGTAGGACTACCAAAAATGTGGGGCAGTGTCATTAAAATCTTAGAGCAAAGGTAGGCCTACAGAAATATGTAGGGTAGGTGAACAGAAAGTTGTAGGGTAGGACCACTAAATATGTTGGGTACAGACATTAAAAACCTTGGAGCAGATGGACAGAAAATTGTAGGGTAAGTCCACTAAAAAGTTGGAGGCAGTAACATTAAAAACATGGGGCAAGGGCGCTACAAATTATGTGGTAATAAAATGCATGACACGAACATTCTATGAACCATTATATTATTAACCTTTAGTAGCACACATTAAAAAAAATGTGCCCGTGTAAGCTAACAAAACCACAAAAATCAATCGCCTACAATTAACGAAATGTTACATTACATACGAAAAAATTAGCCAGCCTCTAATGTTCGTCAGCAGCAAAGTTGTTTAGACCTACCTAACTGAATTGCCTCTGACTAATTAGCCTATTGTGAAACTACATTAGTATGAACATTCCTACAAAAATGTACAAAGACGATTTTAATACATGCATCATAACTTCGTACGTTGTATCAATCTTCGCACTGTGTACTGAAGAATGAATGTTAACAAATCGCAAGGCTCGTTACAAACGTATTTTTCCGCTATGAGTATTAAATTCTTTCGTCTCCAATTCTATTAGTTTGCGTGGGAAGTTCTGCGATCTCTTGTTTTCCATTCTTTAGGCCTAAACGAAAGTTATTGTATTTATTAACGTAATTACGAAAATACGTCGGGAAACTAAGCTGAGTTCTCAATGCTAAACTTTCAAAACAAACTTTCGCGGGTGTTTTTCAAAACAACATGCTTGTTTACTGCCAGATATCGTTCGGGTGGTCATAGCAACTTGCAACTGCCAGTCCTGCCATATCGCTGCCAGCGAAAAATGGCACTTGCCCTCGGCTGGTAAAACTGGCAGACCACGCGAACAAACCTATCATTTTTCAGTTGGTACAGTAACACTAGTCATATATTATGTTGTAATTAATAATGTGATAAAACTACAAAATTCATCAAAATATTTTTTGTATGGCTAAGAAATTATTTTAATGTAAAAATTCTTGATCGTCTTGAACTATGACTGAAGGGAACACTTTAATGTGCAGAACTTTATTTGTGCTAAGTTCATTAGCTGTCATATTATTACATGTCAGACACTAGTTTTGTATGTTTATTAGTTGATAAAAAAGTTAATTTTGTTTCAGAAATGCTTCCTGATGGGAGGATTCTAAAACGTAGATGGACGGAAATTAGTTCGTTGCAGTAGAAGCTTCGGCGAGCTTAGCAAACTGTCTGCAAACAACGAAGACTTATACACATACTTAGATAAGCTCAATTATGCAGAAACAAATTTTTTCATATCTAGTTTTAATCAACAATTTCTAAGAATGGTTAGGTGAAATTGTTTGTTATTGTCACTGCTGCTTAACAAGAAGAAAAACTGCAGAAATTGGTGCTATACTAATTGTTACAAAATGCATCTGCTGTTGTTTATTGAAGGTTTACAAATTTTTACAATAATTTTTTGGGTTGTGACTCCAGTATCGTTCAGCAGCTACTGGCTTAAACACAAATATTGAAGCTGCTGGAATTAAACATTGGTTTTTACCTATTAAAGATTCAGTAGATATCACTTGTCTTAATGGAGTGTCCTTGAAAGTCTATCTCAGACAGTAAATAATTATTTTTATTAGCAACATGATTAAATACTGGTTACTTAAATGAGACGAAAAGCAGCTGATCATAAAAATAACACGACATAATTTTTAAGCTAAAAACAATAAAGTTATTATTAATAACTGGAAATTTTGTTAAAGCAGTGTAATTTTTCTTTTGTTTTAAGAATCAATAAAAGTATATCTGTAATAAGTTCACATTTTACTGTTTACTACTCAACGTACATTACTTTGTTATTTTTTGAAAAATAAGTTATGTAGTAACTGTGTGCAAATGTAATGTTAGGCACGAGATGTTTCCACAGGTACTTTTTGCAAGTATTTTGTGCATAGTGTGAGTAATTGATAATATGAAATGTAGCAATGTATGCATTCTAACATGTACAGTAGCCTCTCTGGGTTCATGACTGGGTGTTGTGTTGTCCTACCACCTACATGCTGTGGAAGACAATAGCGAACCACCGTGGAATCACCTCGCTTAGTCGGCCTTGGAGGTAGTTGTGGTTTCCATCACTCAACACTATCTGTGGTTCTAAACAAAATTAATATCTGTTTATTTGGAATTGTGAATTGTTAAACTCTCAGTATCAATGCAATTTAAATGCTTGCAAATTTTTATTTCTAACACTAGAGAAATTATTCCCAGATATTGTGTGAGCATTTTTCATCAGTAGAGTGGTCTCTTGTGGTGTTGTGACCCGAAGCAGAGATCCAGATTACGGAGGTAGTAGCTGCTACAAATAAGTCTGATCAAAGACGTTGTACAACAGATATCAGCAGTACAACACACTACACACCACCAACATGTATCCCATTTTCAAGAGACTGGTAATTTTGAACACTGTTGCAGTATGATATAGAGAAAAACATTATAGGTACACAGAGGGTAGTAGGAAAGTGGCTGTTAGTTTTGTTTGCTATGGAATAATTTTTCTGCTGAAAGTGGATGCATATTCTTTTGCAAAACTTGACTGCGGTTATTTATTAATTTTCTTAAAATAATTTTGTCCGTATTTATTGTTCAGTACGTATTATTAAAATATGTGTTTTCCATTTTGTTACATTTCATGATAATGTATAATTTAATGTAGAGAATCATTACAATTTAACTAGTTTTTTTTAGCTCAGAAAACATAAGACATGTTACTGCTTCCACTGGTTTACACTGATAAGGTAATTACTTTTCATGATCATTACACCATATTTGGAGTTGCAGTTGGCACAGTGGGGAAAGCATTCACCTACCACCAAGGTGAACCAGGTTCAATTCCCCGTAGGGCCGGTCCCATAGATTTTGCATGTGAGGATTGTGCCGGACGATGCCACTGGTCAGCTGGTTTTCTCGGGATTCCCTGTTTCCCACACTACTTCATTCCAGTGCTGCTTCAATCTTCACATCATGTCACCCCTCACCAATGCTAAAGACCTAGATAAGTGCTGACCAAAATCTTATAATTACACCATATTTAATATAGCTTTTCATTTAATGTTATTTATAATGCACATAATTCACCATACTAGTAGCAGTGTTTTTTTTTAGTAACATGCTGTATGTACTGTATTACTGTATGTTCCAACTGTTATTCTCATTTACATAAAGAGTGCAAGGAAATAAATCTTACACTGTTCCAGAAAGAAATCTAATGAATGAAGTATTAGTGTCAAATTATTTTTAGCTAAGGAAAGTTTGACAACTGCAAGGAGGACGTGTTATTTTCAATCAAATGTTCTATATAATTTAGTTACCTCTTCTGAACATTTGGAAGCCACTTTGTTATACTTTGAATTACACCTATTGTACGTTTACAGTATACTTGTGAAATTTTTTTTTGCATGAATTGTGGGTTTCTGGCAAAAATATATTTGTAAATGAGGGGAAGGGGAACAGAAAGTGGGTACACAAAAAATTTACTGGAAATATTTTCTTTTTCAAAATTTTTCTTAAACTTACATTATTGGATCCGTAACATAATTTTGCACCATTTAGAATGTTAAAAAATTAAGAAAATGGAATAATAATAATTTATTATTTTAATGTTATGAAATGCAGAAAGTTTTAGTATTCTCCATAAGAATGATGTATGATGAAACTATTTCTTTTATTTAAAATTTTGTGTACTTATCTGGGACCATACCTTGAAACTTACCAAATTGTAGTTACAACTGAAAACTCTCATTAAAGAAATAACAAGAGTAGAATTAGAATAGACTATTTAATAAAAGGAAATTAATTTAGTCTACTCCATTTAGCAGATGCATAGGAAATAGTTTTTCAATTAAATAATTATAATTAAAGCTAAACCTCTCACTAAATAGCTGAACCATGACGACAAACATATTCAAATTAAGTGCTCGGCTGTTGAAAGTTGGGATTCGAGCTCAGTATTACAATCTAGTTATGCTCCTGACAATCATAAACAAAATATCAACAGAATGGTGCTCAGCGGTAGAATAAAACTCATAATCCAGACCTCTGGTTCTGTTCGGTCCTCACAAACGCATTTACTGACCTCTTTAACATTTTGAAAATTTGTAGGTTCGAAGGTGATTGAATTAGATATATGCACAAAAACCATAGCAACTCTGGTGACCTGTTGAATAGAATTATACGCGGAAAGTTACAGACATTATTACGTGTTTCATCCCTCGACGCCTTGAGGTTCACCAAAAATTAAATGTTAATCCTATAAATTACGTAGTTGCCTCTTCTCAAAACGGCAGAATTTAAGGGGGCGGTTCACCTCAGTTTTCAACGCCTTTTATTATTTTTATATTTGTACCAGACATTTTTTTTCTTATTTTAGACATAAATTGTGACTAAATCTTCCTCTTAGGAAATTTTTTTATCTCTTATAGTTTTTGCGTAATGAGTCGTAAGTGTCAAAATTTGCACTTTACAGTTTTATGCACGCCATTAAAACCGACTAACATACCAAACCGAAAAAAATTCACAGTGTACAACAATGTTGTAGGCTGCGATTTGAAACATTTTAAACAAAAATATATATCGTTTCGTATTTTTAAAAAAATTTTGAAATTTTTGAATTTTCATTTAAAAATTCAGCATTTTTAATTAAATACAAAAATATGTTATTTTTTGTTCTATATATGTCTAATCATAGCCTACAACATTGTTATACACTGTGAATTTTTTTCGGAATGGTATGTCAGTTGGTTTTAGTGGCGTGCATAAAACCGTAAAGAGCAAATTTTGACGTTTACGACTGATTACGCAAAAACTATTAGATATTAAAAAATTTCCTAAGAGGAAGATTTAGTCACAATTTATGTCTAAAGTAAGAAAAAATATATATGGTACAAGTATAAAAATAATAAAAGACGTTAAAAACTGAGGTGAACCGCGGCCTTAACTACATATTGTTTAACAAACTAGACGCTTTCCTAGGCGTCACTAAACTTAGGTAGACGACAGACGAAGCTTCCTCGTAACGTCGAGATCTGCCGTACGTCCATCTTCTAGGCTTGTCGAAGGGATTTTTTTTTTCCTTCAAAGCTTGCCAAACTAACTTCTCAAACCGAGGTGTGTAACCTCGAGCGATTTCTCATAGAAGTCCTCAGCATAGACAAAGCGGGATTAAAATAAAATTTTTCATGACACATTATTGTGAGAGGTTTTTCCTAATTACAAAAACAGCAACATAAATAACTAGCTAAAATTACATTAGGCAACCTGTAATATCATTACAAAGTTATCAAACATCTTATTAGTTTTTTTTTTTTTTTAATTTTGGTTTTGGAAAATATTGAGTATAGAAATGCAAATTATGTTAATGTATTAAAATGAAAACCATGCAAAGAAAGTTGCAGACAAAATGCATGTATATTATCAGTATCTCACTTATTTTGTTTTATCGAGACAGGAATTCCTTACATTTTGCAGGAACTAGAATTTGGTTTCATAGTTCCATTCTAAATATTCATCGGATTATATAGCTAACTGGAAAAAAAAAACATAAGCGGAAGTGTTCTTTGCTATTATAGTTTTTGTACAGAGTTATAATTTTTTATGAACTCTGAAAAGTTTCAGGTATTAAGGGCTTGTTCCCGAATTTTTTCAGACTGGTGCCAATAACTCAAATATTTTTTAACCAAAAGTTTTGAAAAAATTTGAGTCAATGTGCAATCACACGATGCACAATACTATGGACACGTTTTTTAAAATAATGTACCATTCGCCAGCAAATAAATAGTTTCCTTCATTTTTTGTTATTTTCACAACGAAAAATGTGGTACTTTGGGTAATGAAATCTAAAAAACCGTTCAGTATAGTTCTACAAAAAAAATTCAGCTATACATTATAACATACAAGTGTCAAAACTGTGCAGTGAAATTTTGATGTATTAGGTATCAATAAAAAAAATATTTTCGAAATCACTGCAAAACTCCGTAACAAGGCCCCGGGTTCGTACTCCAAGGTGGGAAAAAAATTCAAGTACTTTTCAAGGATGTCTTCAAGAAGAAGTCAACAAAAACCACAAAGCATATAATCAATTAAAGCATTTAAAAATGTAATACTGTATTGTTATAAGCTAATGAAGTGAAGACAAATTGAATACAAAAGTTGATCATACCTTTTTTTTTCTTGCAAATAAAGTTGGTTGCTTCAGCTGAATAAAGTTCATTGTTTACTGATACAGTTACACAAGTTGTCTAAATTATAAACACAAAACTTTCAACGTATATACAAACGACAACATTAATGGATACGGATACAACTCTCTTTGTGCTGGTTCAAGCATGTTCCAAGAAGCTATGTTCTTCTTTAGATCAGCCAAATAAGCAACTTTATCCTTTGCTGTTCGGGGAAGAGAGTTTGATGAAGCAACCAATGAGATATCCCCAGTGTCCACTGCGTTCTGTGCTAACTTATCAGCAGATTGTGTGAGTGATGTAATATCTTTTTTCCATCTGTTTACATTTCTTTCTCAAATTCTCTAGTTCTTCTCCACTACTTGTTCAGCTAATTTTTGGTCCTCTAAATACGACATATATTTCTGTCGTGCACTAGAAGCCCAAGCTCTTAATGCCTTAGTCACTTGAAACTTGTACAGTTCTTTCATTCCACCTACATCATTTAGAAAGTCACATATCAGCCTTTGTGCAACATAGGATTTTTCCTTCAGATTTTACACTTCTATCTGCTTATTAATACTAAAACCTCGTTCCACTGTGGCTTGGCCATGACTTAAGATTAAAAGAATTTCCACCACTTTCCACAGACTCTGGTACTGTTTACAGCCACTCATCATCTCAATGTAAAACACATCAATTCTTGAACTCGAATAAGGGTCAAAATCTGCAAATGTGGATTGATTTTGAGGCACAGCTTCATACAAAAAGTTTTAATACTGAGCCAGAACTTCTTCTACATCAGATTCATACATCTCTATAGATTCTACCAAAGAATTCATGACAATTTTCATTTTATTTACACATTTATGTTTATCCTTGCACATTGCCATCTCTCTAGGATCAAAACATGCCAGACTTCTTACAGTGGAGTAAGTAACTGGAGATTTCTGCAGCAACTTATCCACAATGGAAATCAGCAACTTCTTGCAGGATGCCTTTACTAGCAAAATATCACCCTCTAGTGCACTATTTGCTGTTATTAATGCTTTGGCTTCCTTTTCAGCACCATAACCAAAATCTACATCTGCAATAGCACAATGATTTTTGACATCTTTGAAGTCAAAATGAATGAGCTTCTGAAATGAAACATTGGCTGATTTTAGTGCATCTGCTGTAAGAAACCTCTGTAGAATACGAAACAAAATTTTCCTCAAGAAAACACTGCAGAATTTTCGCTACAGAAACAAACACTTTCAATTTTAGAGGTGTAAGTGCATTTAAAACATTTTCGCACTGTTAGAAATGACTTGCAAACTGGTTTGCTAATTATACCTTTATCTACATTCTCTATAAAAAGTTTCAATTTTAGTATCAACTCCAAGGCCTGACCTTAATATCGAAACCTCATACATTTATTTCAAAATGGCATAGTAATGTGAATAAATTAGCACTGTATTACAGTAGACATTGTGCCCTTAAAATGTGTATGCTTAACCACGTAAATTTGAATTTCATGGGAAGGTCTTCATCATGTGCCTTTTAGTATTGTCTCTCGTGCATCACCTATTGTAAATTGTCTGACTTTATTCCCATATTGTCCTACCATACTTGCTACTGTCGTCAGAATATTACACAGAAACTTGCCTACTGCACAAAAATTCAAATAAAACGGACTCAAGAGTTTACACAAAGATATTAACAATTGTGACAATTTTTAATAGACCACATTGGCGTAAGTTGTGTTCCAGTTCCTCTGGTAAGGACCCTTAATTGGCCTTGTGGCCTTAAAAAATGCATTGAGAGTTACTTCACTCAAGGACAGTTCCAATTTAAGTGAAATGCTCAAAAGCATGTCAGAATTTTTTACCATGGGAATTTTTGAATGGGGGAACTAACAACTAGTTTTTGTGTGTTCAGTACAGACTTAAGTGAAGACAGGTTTCTGAATACAGCGTTAATCGCTTGGAGGTGAAGGAGACAGCCTTCAAGGTCATGGCCTGGCAAGTTCTTGAATATGCTGCAGCACTGTGGAGCCCACACAATTAAGCGGAGGTACAGGAACTAGAGGAAGTGCAAAGAAGGGCAGCCAGATGAAAGGTAAGTGGAGAAGGCAGAGGAAGGTTCGAGAGGATGAAAGTGATTTCAAACCATCTTTGATGATGAGGGACATGGGATGGAACACACTAAAGGACAGGAGAAGGGTGGAAAGATGGGCAAGGATGAGCAGGATAGCGAAGGAGTATGGAAAACACTGGGTGAACATCTGGAAAAGGGTATACACAGTGGTAGTAGAAAAACATAGCAGATCTGGTTGAGAACAGAGTATATGTTGGTTATAACCTAGGACGGTCAGGGAGTGGAATTTGATGCAGGAGAAGGTGGTGTCATTGAGGGTAGCGAGATAGTTACGAAAGGCAGTAGAAAAGACGGTGTAAAGCCCGTGCTACATTGACCGTAAAGTAGCCGTATAGAAATAACCGTAACTGCACTGTAAGAAATAGACAGGTTTCTATCCCTCTTGCGGCAGCTAAGCAGCAGTATGGTGTGTTGTAGCATGCACCACTTAAAAGTGAGTCTTCAATTTTATTGTTATTTCTTACGGCAATTCTAGCACGGCCTTAAGAGGGCTATAAGACGTACCACTGGGCAGTAGTAGCCCAGTTGCAAGCCTTTATTATTACTATCACTATTACCGAGATATCAAACGCATATGAGGAATTACGGGAGGTCAAGGGTAAGTGTAAAAGGGTTTATTTCAGATTGGAAAATATTAATAAGGATAATATTGTTATTGTGCCCAAATTACTTCACTGATGCTAAGGTATTTACTGTCACAGACAGAATAAGAAAATACTGACTTATTTTAATAATCTAAAAACGACTAAATTTCCCTCGCAATCTAATGTCTCAGACTCACCTTTCCATCAAAATATTCCCTGTAACTTCGGTGTAAGTAATTAGTCGGCACACTTTTCCAACCACGCCTCCTCCTAATATTTTACTTTATTTATTTCCGAGGCTTGCCGAGTGCTCTCTCGAGAATCTTCGGGCGACGAACTTCAGGTGTATTCGGGTACTACATTCGGGATTTGTCGACGTGTACCCCGGGCATCGTGAAAAGTAGGCTACCCCAAGATAACTTCCCTCGCCACCATTTTGATCTGAGCAAACACTGTACAGCAGACTCCTGATTATCCGCGCAAAATATTTCACTTTAAATAGTTGAAAAATTATTTTTGGCAAAAAAAATATTTTCGATATTTATAAATACACCCTGTGTTTACTCACATAATGTTCAGCAACGTGTAATGCCCGCAACCATATTTTGAAAGGCTTGAAGATTTAAGTCTTTTTCCAGCAGCCAAACAATTAGTTCCACGCATGAATGGATTAAACAAAATTGTCCCATGTGTTGAGCATGAATGGATTAACAAGAAGTTTTTTTTTTTTTGGACAAATAAGATATCAGTGGTTTTTGTTTGGGTTTTTAGATTATTAGTGCATACCCTCTAATCATTAATGCTAATAATAGAAAGTCTACTGTATTAATTTCCTGCCTTTTTTTGCAGGAATGAATTTGACCTTTTATTCTTTCCACTGAGACCTAAGAAAGGATAAAAGTGGATTATCCGAGGCTTTGACCCCATTCATTAGTGCAGATAATCGGGAGTTGACTGTAAAACTTTGGAATATGGGCATACGCTAGAGCTGCTGCCCAAATTGTGAACTTATATAAGTTATGAGAGTGGTAATTTAACGTGCAATGGCATATCCTGCAGCCATTAATCTTTTATAACCTGATTTCTGCAAGAACTTTATAGTCTTATAATTTTTGCATCCACATAGGCCAGAAGGGTATTAAGTTAATACGACCACTTCTTTTGGTAAATCTGCGGCATATGTTTCCGAGAATTTTCAGTGACTAATAAAGCAGAAAACAGCAAGGTGCTAGTTTTTGTTTCATTTTGGAAGTAAATATTGTGAAGGGCCTCCAAGTTTCAATAGATTTGATGTTTCCTACAAGTTCGCTGATAACATGTGCCACATCTACTATCGAGTGGAGTTCCAGATTTCTGGTGGACGAAATGGTGCAACGTATGTACCTAACATAATTATCTTTCTGTATAATGTGTTTGTTATTCTCAACTATGAGGCATTACTAGCATTAATAATCTTACAGAATCATTATTTACCCAAAGTGGATTTGTGATTCTGCAACAAACAATGAAAACGAATTTGTCTCATATTTTTAAATAAAAACATATCACTAGTTATCTTTATTAAAAAAAACATACAGTACTATTTACCATCACCAAATATCTTTGAACTACATAACAGTAAATATAGTCTTGTGTACATATATGTATTCTAATTACAATCGTGTGAAAAGACACTCAGTCACTTGCAAAATGCAAACATTAGCAAAAGGTTATACAGTATATAATAACTGTTCAAACATAGAAACAATTTCTAACATAATAAGAGAGACATTGACTTTCCACTAAAAACACAGACTTATAATTAATATCACATACGAAAAAAGAAACTTTCTTCCATTTTACCAATTATACAACTAAAGTTAACACTGCTGTAAAACCAATATTATCCTTCCAAGTACAGCATAGCATCAGGTCTTTGAAACAAAATATTGTATGTCTATTTACAATCAAATTGATATGTTACGGATATATATTTAAAATATATTCCCAAAGGGAAGAATACAGTATATAAAGAATGGTCCAATTAATGTTCTGCAGATGAAACTAGACTCCTATTGTTTGTACCCAAAAATAATGCAACATGTTTCATGATACCTGTCCCACAAAATGTGGATAGTGCATTTAGATCATATCTTATGTATGGAGAATGAGAGAATGTTTCATAAACTGAATGAGTGAGTCAACCACATTGAGGTCACAGTTGTACTGACTGCACTGCAGAGGAATGCAAAGAGTAAATAAATAAGGTAGAGTTCATGCAATATTAGAATCCAGCTAGACTATTTTTTTCTAACAGAACCCAAATAACCCAACCTACCAATATTAAAATTACATATTTCCGAGTGTGGTCATGCTGTGTACATGACGTAATATGTATGTAAACTTTTTAAGTTATTACAAAAGTCTTCGGAGGTGGAAATCTTCAATTGCACAACTCTTGGCTAGCTAGTTTTCATGCATGATTAAACCAATTGGGCTATGGAAGCTATTGTGCCAGCGAAAAGATTAAATAATGCATATACAGTGTTTATATACAAAATTAAAATTATAGCTTAAAGTGTTCTTATTTATTGCAAAGTAATTCCAACTCTTAAATAACTAGATTTCATTGGTACGTATATCTTCAGATACTAAAATTCTATCCATTTATAACCAAACTATAATATGAAACTGTAAGCATTTATGAAAATTCATGAGGACAGGCCAGATAATTACATTTCAACTGTAGGGGTTTGAAATTAATTAATACTATGTTTGTGAGCATTCAAATAATGAATCATGAGCTGAGTGCTTGGCTGACTTGTTAGATCATAATCTTGTTTACTTCTTGTAAAACATCCTAGACTCTTTTTCTATAATGTGACCAGGAAAATATATGGTTTAGGCATATCTCTTAAATGGCTGTCATTGACAGATGCATGTGATTTTTATTTTTGAGATTAAAATTCAGCAGCTGTAATATCTTAACATAAACTACATTTTCTAATGTGTTTTAATTTAAATTGAGATTTAAGGAAGTACTTTCAATTCATAATTAAATACATGTGGTTTCCAGTGGTACTTAAACAGGACTACATTTCATTATAAAACATTTAGTTTCTCATACTGTGAGCACCTGTGGAATGTGTACTAAAGAGTGCTGTTCTAGTAGCATGCTAGATCTATACATATTGATCACATACCACTGCAAGAATTTTGATTAATGTCTCACACTTTCATCTTTAAATTTTCTTCAATAATCTTAAAACGCATTTAAATTTATATTGTGAAATGAAAATTGACACAATGCTGGCCTTACATAAAAAACTAAGCTGAGAGAAATGTGGTATGATAATGACGTGTAGTACTACTGTGACAAATATTCAGTTTAAATTGACTATGAAGTCATTCAAAAATCATATTCAGGAACATGTACAAAAGCAGCTGAATTAAACAACACAGCTAAAAGAAGCTGTCCGTAGTTTCAAGAAGCAAATGAGAATAGCGTATTACATTAATGCATTTAGACATTACAGAATTCATGCAAAGATGTGCAGATGTGCTAACGATACACCACTGCAGTTTTCTTTAAGGCATTATTAATCACTTCTTATGCATATAATTGTGTAATTTTTAACATAGTATTTACAATAGCCATAAATTCTTAAAGTTGGGACTCTCATAACATTCAAGACTATTATTGTTCATAAGACTATTGTTATTATTTAGCCTGATGTGTGCATACACGAAAATTCATATTTAAACTATAAAGTTCATTCAGGGTGCGGTTCACCTCAGTTTTCAACGTTTTTATTTATTTTTATCTTTGAACCAGACATTTATTTTCTAATTTAAACAATAATTGTAACTAAATCTTCCTCTTAGAAAATTATTGTATCTCTTATAGTATTTGCGTGATGAGTCTTAAACCTCAAAATGTGCACTTTACGGTTTTATGTACGCCACTTAAACCAACTGACATACCAAACCTAAAAAATTCACAGCGTATAACAATGTTGTAGGCTATGATTTGACATATATAAAAACAAAAATAAATAAATTTTTGTATTTAATAAAAAACGCAAAACCTTTAAACAAATTTTTTTTTAAAATACTAAAATTTATTTATTTTGTTTTTATATAAGTCAAATCATAGCCTACAATATTGTTATACATTGTGAATTTTTTTTTGGTTTGGTACATCAGTCGGTTTTAGTGCCGTACATAAAACCACAAAGTGCAAATTTTGAGGTTTATGAGTCAATAAGGAAAAACTATGAGAGATACAAATATTTCCTTAGAGGAAGATTTAGTCACAATTTATGATTAAAATAAGAAAATAAATATCTGGTACAACTATAAAAATAAATAAAAACGTTGAAAACTGAGGTGAACCGCGCCCTTAAGAACAACAATTCTGTTTCACAAGCCAAATATAAAGAGGAACAACAATCACAATAACAACACTACTTATTTCTTTGTAAATACTATTCCTAAATTAAACTAACTCAAACATACACCCAATAAAGTCAGCCACTTTATTGCATGTTAAGTACTATTCATTTTACTTTTGGTTAAAAACAAGCTATTAACATTAACTATGTTATGTACAGTCTTAAAGACCTATGATGGTTTATGAACTTTGGTTCTCTCTCCTACAATTATTGTATTGCAGAATAAAATGATGATTTAACATAAATGTACATTTATTATTTTAAGAGAACAAAATATTGTGGCTTTCTTCAATGTTAAGAGCATGACATGTTATTTTACAGCAATGCACAGACAATCTTTTGAAAGGCACCTGAGTGAGAAATTTCTATTAATCAAGGATGATTTCATTAAAATAACACAACCACTCTTTCATACAATTGTAAGACAAAATGCACAGTCAAAGACTACTCTGATTCCATTGATCAACTTCTACTTTGGCAAATGTGTTAAAACCTCTGTGATTCCGATTAAGTTATGTAAAAACAGTATTAAAATTATTTGACGATTCACTTACAAGGCACTTGAAGAGCACCAAATTTATGTAAACCATAACGTACACACACACTTGCATCATAATACAACACACGTATACTACTAACATGGCTTGGAATGGGATTGTAATATGACGACTACCCAACCACATAATAGTTCATAGAAAAACAAACGCCAAAACAAAATTTTCATATAAGCTCATACAATATAACTTGGTAACATGACACACGCTATTGTAGTTATTTTAACAGCCTTTATGTCAGCTCTGTCATTATCTCAATGTTACTTTACATAATTCATGAAAAATGACAAAAATTTAACAGCTACATGTTAATTGCATCATTATCTCAAAATTATTCTATCATAATATATGAGAAGTGATGGCAGAACATTACGACCAATGATTGCATTGTTTATGGTAAGTAACGTAAAGAAATAACATGTCCCGTAGAGACAGTTTGTGTAGATCTTTCAACATAAGTGACTTCTCTGCCTTGCTCTGGCTGATCCAATTCTAGATGACTTCCAGAACCACTTGCTGGCAATGGTAGCTCGTGGTGCAGAATGTTCCCATTGGGACACAACCTATTACTGACCAGAACCATGACTTCAGATGCAAGTTCGTAAGACAACTGGAACGGTAATCCTCTCGACTTTATCACAGCTTCCAAAGATGCTTGCAGCAATGGGAATAAAGACCTGACAGATGCATTATCACCCACAGCAGAACAGCTTCTACTGTCCCCAGCCTGTGCACACGTAGCCAAGCTACAAGTGTCTGCAGAACTGTCACCATGGTCTGGCTTCTGACAATCGTCCCTAGCCACTTGTGTGTCTGGCACATGTGAAGTCTCTGCTGCAGCATTTGTTGGACAATCTCCAGGAGAATCCATCCCTGCATTTGTTGGACCATCTCCAGGAGAATCCATCCCTGAGAAGCTTGTTTGTATTTTGTCAGCTGCAGGGTATCTCACGGTTAAAGGACTTGGAGGCTCAACTTCAGCCAGGTCCAAATCCATAGTAACAAGAGTAGCTGCCTTGTTTTCATCAGACTGCACATCTACCGGCTGAGCACTTTCTGACTTATCTTCCATTAGGTGCAAATCCATAGATGGAGACTCTATTGGCGTATCTATATCGGAATGCAAATCATTTGTCATAAGACATGCTGGCTTGTCCATAGTTGAATGCCTATTCTTCGCTAATTGACTAGGTGATTTATATTTATCTGGGAGCAAATCATTCCCTATATTACTAGCTACTATGTTTACATCAGAGTGAAACCCTACTGGCAAAGTACTTTCTGACTTATCTTCTATCATGTGCAAATCCATCTTTAGAGGACTAGCTGGCTCCTCTACATCAGAATGCCGATCTATTAAGGGAGAAACAATTGGTTTGTCTTCAGAGGAATGCAATTCATTTGTCACAGGAGCAATAGTTGTTGTAGCTACATCCAAGTGAAAATCTAATGTCATAGAACTTCCTGGCTTGTTTTCAGTGATATGCAAATCTGTCATCAGAGGACTAGTCAAACTGTCTTCACTAGCTTCAGACAAATAGATTACCTCAAGACTTGGAATGTCTTCTAGTGGGCACAAATCTATTTCCACAGAATTTGATAGTTCAGCAGTTTGATACAAATCCTTAACAAGAGATTTTTGGTCCTGTTTTATTGGGTCGACATCTACTGCTATATCACTTGATCTTTCTTTTTTTGTGTTAAACTCCATAACCAGGTGTTCTTGCACATTTTCAGTCGAGGGCACATCTATTACTGGACGGCTTTTTGGCACGGATTCATTTGGTTGCAAGCTGCATTCAGTAGGATGCAACTCCATCACTACAAGACTCTTTAGTTGGTCTTTAGAGAAATTTAAATCAATAACTGGTTTTAGTCCATCTTCATCTGAAGTGATGCTGTCACTGTCACTCTCACCATCTCGGTCACTCTCACCATCTCTGTCACTCTCACTGTGTATGTCACTGTCTTTGTCAGTCTCACTGTCTCTATCTCTATCACTCTCACTGTCGCAGTCTTCAGCTGTAGAAGCACTACTGCTTTTGTATATATAACCATCATCATCCTCTTCCTCTGATGATTCATGATAATCATTAATACCTGCAAAAACATTGTTGCCTCCATCATGTGATGTCGGACTGCTGGTACCTGCCTTGGAGCTTTGTCTGCACAGCTGGTTCACCTGCAAAAACATAAGTGGATACATAATTTTTCAGTACTGACCCAGTACCATTATTGTGAGTCAATAGTACATGGTTGTGTGCTGCAAGTACTCTCAGATTAACACACATTATGAATGTGTCTTATTCTGGAATAGTAAAAGCTTTCAGATAAAAATAGTGTATTTTTGTACTTTAAAATGCAGTGTAATAGGCTGAAAATTGTCGTAAAAATGTAATTCAAGTTTCTTTTTGTTCAGTATGAAAATTTATAGTTAAGTGTGATTTTATAATATTGTAACTGCTAGAACTGTTAATTGGACAATGAGAGTAAAAAATGAAGTATTCAGCAGACACGCAGACAGTAATGATTTTATGGCTGGTCCAGGAGGGAGTCAGCCAAGGTATGGAGGGGGAAGAGAGAGCTGCCGGCCAAAGAGCGGAGCTGACAGAGGGACCCCTACTGTTTATCAATTACAAATATTTGTAAATAATAATTAAATACGTAATGTGTTTTGATCAAATCATGTTTACTGTTGACAATGTAACCGAGGTAAAATTTTAATTCAATTAAATAAACTGTTCAGGAGTAAATGCTACACAAGAGTTACGCTATTGTCCTCCGAGACTAGTTGCTACTAGCTAAGGTGTTTCGAGGTGAATTTTTGTGTAGAAACCTCAATTTGTATAGATTTTTAGGCACTCGCGAGGTGGTTGCCGAGGAAGGCGGACGTGAGATTGCGTGGCTCGTGATTGCACGAGTGAAGTGAAGTCGCAGTATTTTAGTACAACCTGAGGTTGTAGATCCAGCAGTTAACCGCACGACAGAGGCTGTCTGGGACCGTGTGATTAACCCAGAGCAGACGCTAGTGAAATAAGACACCCACCGCTTAACAAACATTTGAATATTACCATTACAGGCAGTCACCAAGGCAATAGAGACCTTGCTGGCATTACCGAAGGACAATTAATAAAATTACGGTCTATTGATTATAGCAGTATTTGCATAACCTTAAAGAGACACTAAGTGTTTTCACTACAAGCCAGAGAGGCAGCTTACAGTAACATAAGCCTACAGCTTATTAATGGAACTATCTGGTGTATAAGGTTTTATTTCAAAGTTTACATAACTGTATTAGCAAATCCAGGAACAGTTATGTACATTTAAGTTATAATTTTTTTCCTCATGTAATGGGGAATTTTTGGTACGAGTACTATGTGGATGTGTTATGGTGTGATGCTCAATTTCCCTCTCCTCTACAAACATTTGTGCTGCTTATTTACTTTCACTTGATGCAGAGGTCGGATCAAACTATTTACAAAGATTTTTCTGTTAAATAACCTCATATTATAAAAATAATGACTAGCAAGGCAAGAGCCAATTGTTTTAGAAGGTAATTTGTGGAATCATCTCATAAGACAATAACATTTTTTGGAAGGGCAAGATGGAAGGGCTGTTTTTAAATTGCGAATCGGTGGGCAGCAGGAACGGCTCGTGGATTTCGACATAGGTAGGGCTGTATACGAGGAGGAACACTTATTCCCCAATAAAAGGACAGGGGATGGGGCAAAATGGTGCTATTTAAGCAATTCTCACGTCTAAAAATTCTATATAGGCTACTTTTGGTAGATTTATTAATATTTTTTTTTGAAGAAATGTTTTGTTAAGGAGCCTCCATAGTACAGGAAAAAAAGTAACGTTTCAAGCAGTTACCACTATTCAATTTTCTCCAACAGTTTAAAACATTTCAAGGTATTAATTTTTTTAGACCAAAATTCACAAATTTCACAAACATAATTTTAACAAATATAACATACCTTTGGATTACTGTGTTGAGCACTTGAAGTAACAAGTAGGTGGAGAAAAACAAGGGTAACTGCATGAAAAGTTACACTAAGTCTAAAACACATCAGCGAGTGCTGTTCAGAAATCAGGTTGACGTGATCCAGGTGGCTAGCAAAACCTGTAAAAAAATTCCCTGACTTTTCCAGGTCAACTGCTCTTATTTCCCTGACCAACAAAATATCAATAAAATTAACCACGTTGTATAATCGCGATAAAATTTTTTTTGGGTAAATATTAAGACTTGCTACTAATCGTGTACCAACCAAACTATTGATTTTAGACATATAGTTTATTTATGGAAACTGCTTTTAGGGACGTTATAAGTAGTGCTACCGTACGTAAAAAAATGTTTTGTTAGGTTAGGTTAAGTTAGGTTGTTAGGTGAGGTAAAAAAATTTTTTATGTAGGACTACTTCTAATGTCTTTCCTTACATAAAATTTTTGGTAGGTTGCCTAATTTAGGTTAGGAAACCAAATTTAATGTTTGTGACCTAATTTAACTTTAACATAACCTAACACAACTTAAACTAACATGACCTAACACAATTTAAACCAACTTAACCTAACCAAAAAATTACGTAGGACTACTTATGCCTGTAGAAACATTTTTCACAGTAAACTATACGTCAAAAACCAATAGTTTGGCCAGTAAATGATCTTTTTTTGTGAAGCTGAACACTATTAATCAACATAACTTCACCTTGCAGAAATTATATATCATCTTCATTATTTACAAAGCAACAAATTAATTGGAATATTCAAATACAACAATTTTTACTAATGTCAATTCACTTTCCACTTTTAAAATGCTGCTGTTGTGATGGAGAGAAAAGCTCTCGATACCAGAATTAAAAGCATTTAATAAGTTGTCTAAAAACAGATGTGTAATACCTGGTCACTACACCATCACCTTTTGAATCCCAAAAACATACTGTAATGTGCACTTGATGTTTTTGAGAAACTTTGTTCAATGATTTGTCAAAACAAACAACTTTCTTCCCCTCTAGCAATTAACTCATTTCATCCATGAAATACGATGCAAGACCAAATGTGATGTAAAAACCTATCTTATCTCGCTGTAACTGAAGTTTCTTTGCTGTGATATTAATCTGGAAACATTGTTGTTTTGCCTTATACAGATTAAAAAAAAAAGCATCTAGGCCTACCTTCACAGTTTAAACTCCCAGTCTACTTAGGGTTTTCTGCCTTCAATGTGGCTCATAACGGAATGCCGGCCCATGTTGCTTAAAGAAAAAATAACATTGCACGAACTGCACTTTGCAGATTTTATCACCAGGATCTTCGCGATTCATTTAATACTAGTAGGATCGGTTAACCAATACAGTCTCTTTCTTCCTGTTATGACCAATTTGCCTAAATTAATTACGTTGTGAAAATAACACACATTGTGGAAATAACACACATTTCCAAATATTTTTAATGCACTTAATCATTTTCATAAACACACACGAGATCACGTTATGCTGTAACTTTTTAACACACCTTTGTCACTGTACGAGCCAAAAAGTTCAAGCGTGTTCTGCCATTATGAGGTACGGTCATACGGTAGATAAAATATATTTTAAATGTAAATCCACGGACTTCAGATATGTTCAGAAGATATTAATACTTGCACGAACCATAAACAAAAATATTCGCGCCATGCCAAACGTCAACGACTAACGAACGTATCAGCATGCTGCATGGTAAGAACAAAAGCGAACTGAGAATCCTATGTTGCCAAGTCCATGCCTTCAATTGCTACTACGAACTCTTGGAAAAAAAAGACCACAACTGTTTAAAACCCACGTTACTAACTAAAACTTGATTAAAATTTACGACATTTTACAAACGGTACGCAAGAAACACCACAAAGAGAGTAATTTTTTACCACTGTGGAAACTTGAAAACATTACAACACATTATCAAGGAAACCATTGGTCTGGCAACACTGGCGGGAACCACTGAAAATTCTGGTACAAAACGCCTAAAAAAATCGTATTTGAGACGAAAAACTGGTACCACGCGTCAAATCCACTGTTCCACACAGCCACAATATCGGTGCGAAAAAATATTATGAAACTATAAAATTGGTATATGTACCAAGAAAATGGTACGTTGTGTTCGCGGAAATGTTCGTTTACCAAATTTTGAAATTCCAGGTTTTTTTAGATAATTCCCTGACTTCTCCAGACATCTTAAATTCCCTGACTTTTGCCGGTTTTCCCGGTCGCTCGCCCCCCTGTGATGGCTCAGTTGTTTTTAAGGTTCACACATCACAATGTTGCACATTTAAGAAAACTGCACCATTAATTTAATGCACTATAATTCGTGTTTTTTTCTTTACATTTTTAACCTTACTAAATCTCACTATATTTGAAAATGAAAATTTTATGTCAAAAACATGTATAAACTAAATGGTCACTTAACTAATATGTGGATACCAGTTACTTGTTCGAGAAGTTCATTCGTAGTTCTTTTCGTAGAACAAATTTCACAATAAATTGTTATTTAGTGCTCACTTTATCGTGAACGACCTATATGGGGTAAAGGCCGTACGCAAGGAGGTCACTTCAAACAACGACTTTTATAAGTATAAAGAAAGGTATTTATACATAATCAAATTATAAAGAAACAAAAGAAAATAACTCGTAAGATCTTAAATATTAAAGCTGCCTAAATATCTCAATTAACTCAGTGAAATAACAGATATAGAATTGTAAATTCTAATGGTAACTCCCCCTATTACGAAATACTCGCATATAGGGAGGGTACATTACTTTATGGCTTTCTGTCTCGTCTACTGCAGAATCACAAATAAGACAAATTTTGAAGGCATCTGAAAAGGACATCCAGAAGAAGAAGAAGAAGAAGAAGAAGAAGAAGACGAGAAAAAAACTTTGTTTTTGATAAATGGTTATGATGGTTGCCAGACAGAAAATCAAGTTTTGAAATTTTCGTCTGCGAGTTTAATATTTTACTTCTCTGCCATATTTTTCGGTAAAGTGCTCGGCTATAAAGTATGTTATTTAAAAATGAATAACAATTTCACTTCTATCTTACTTTTGTATTTTTAAGTTGACATTAATTTACTTGGTATGAAGTACGTTATAATTTGTGTGAAAAAATAGGCATGAAGGAGCAACATCTAACACTTATAATTCAGCCTCGAGAAAACTGTTGCAAATTCAGGCGATTTTATAGCAGAATATTACAAAAAAACTATTATTTTTGGCATAATAGGTTTAAAAATTCCATATACAGTGAACCCTCGATAACTCGGACTAAAAGGGGGGAGAAGCTGTCAGAGTTACGATTTGTCCGTGTTATCGAGGGGTGTCCGGAGAGGTGGGGTAATCAGTCATTAA
Organism: Medauroidea extradentata; assembly: GCA_003012365.1. Classification (NCBI taxonomy): domain Eukaryota; kingdom Metazoa; phylum Arthropoda; class Insecta; order Phasmatodea; family Phasmatidae; genus Medauroidea; species Medauroidea extradentata. The sequence continues at coordinate 10,652 of PNEQ01058430.1, read as the reverse complement.
TCACAAGAAATACGAAGAAATTAACACCTACGCTATTATTTCTACGAGCGAAAGAGGCTGCAATAAATACTGTTTTGTCATAACTATCGTATCAAGTTACGGGACGGCCGTCTTGCAGTGGGAAAATTAATGTAACGTGGAGGACTATAAAAGAATGTCAAACAATGTGGGCAGTCAGATCTTAATTAATTTTTATGCTGCTACTTCTGGCTGATCCTTTTTTTTTTTTTTTTTTTTAACTCTGTGCTACAAGCTGGCACCAGGCACCCTTCTATCACATAAAAGTTTTCGTCTGGCTGGCGACCCGCGACAGCCAATGTGCGTGTGAGAGAGATAAGTAATGATCGTTGGAGATAAGCTAGGGAGGTTGCGAGCGGAAGTAGTCAAGGTCAACCGCTACAGTCTCGTGCAATACAAACGCCGCACGTGACCACACGCATCTGACACAAGATGTTTACATTGAAAAATACCTTACGTCCGTATGTTACAGCGTAGGGGCAGCAGCCAACTGCTAGCCTTATAGTAATACTCTACCCTCCTTCGAAGTTACAAAGGTATAAAAATAATTTTCCTCGTATACATGAATAAAAACGGTACTGTAATTAACAATCCTTCTGGGTCACTGTACATTATGTGAACATATTTTAACACTACTAATTTTAAAATTTAATTTTATGTATGTAAATTGCATCATAGAACACATAATTTACAGCTGTATTCTTACACAAATTGTCATATTATA
>PNEQ01058429.1:0-32350 GCA_003012365.1 Medauroidea extradentata | reverse complement strand
CACAAAATCGATAAAGCGCAAGGTCGCCGCCGGCCGGCGTGTGTAGCGTAGTTTCACCCCTACGTGCAAGCCACTCAACTGGCGCGCAGAGCTTCACTAGTATTAATTTTCCTATGTGACTTTAAGCGGTGACCGTATCATTTGATCCGTGGGAAGTATAGTTTAAAGTCCAACGCGTGCTTCTATTTGTTCGTTTTTCTATTCTGGTTGGTATATTCCGAGATACGGCAGTCTGGAAAAGCCGTTTTTAGCCATTTTGGGAGGCTCAAAAATCATATCTAAAACACACGTACTAAATTTTCAAACTTATAGCATCAAACATTGAAGTGTGTGTTCTTTTCGTAGACGAACCATTACGATTTGCGTTAAGTAGTTTCGTCAAAAAATGAATACTCGCAACTCACTGCAACGCATTTCAAGCGCAAGTAGCGAACCCCCTTAAGACGCCATGCTCATAAACACACTGTTTCTAAGCCCTCCAACATGGCTAAAAACGGCCTTTTCAGATTGCCGTACTTCGAAATGTACTAAGCGGATGTACGTGAAGCTCAGGCTGCGACCAGCACTGAACTTAGTTGCAGACTTTCCATCAATAATGGTCACCGCTTAGTGTCCCATAGTAAAAACCGTTCGGCGGGAAGCTTGTTCAGAGCTTGGATCGTTGAGGCGACGCGGCATTTGATACGCGCTTCATGGTCGCCCTTAACTGCTCCGTCGCTTTTGAGCCTCTAACACGCAAGTAGGCGGCGCCCTTAAGGGTGAGAGATCGCCACCAATTTAAATTGTTGTATTATGTATCTTTATTTTTTTTGTTAAATTTATGGAACTGTAACCTAACTGTTGATAGAATTTTGGACATCATGAATATATTTTGCCCGTTACTGTTAATACAGATCTAATTGCAGTTAAGAAAGTATCATGAATCTTTTAACTGTAATTATATCTGTAACAGTAACGGCAAGCAACGGTTTATGATAATGTATTTTATCCGGCAGTAGTTCCATTTATTTGCTAAAAGAAAAGTTACGACACAAAATAAAAAAATACAAGACTGTGACGATCTCTCCCTCGTAAGTGAAATAATTCGTAGTGAAATTACATGCCATAGGCTATGTAATAAACATTTTAAAAATTCCTTGTCAACTATTTTTGCATTTTAAAAAATTTATGAATTTGCAAGTTATTTCTTTTACTTTTGCTATTGTTTTAATCCGAAATATGATACGTTGCGGGTTATTTAAATGTTTTTATTTAGTAGTTCACGAGATCTTAGTTAACAGTGAAGTAAGTCAATTGGTTTTCACTATTTGCATGACTGCGTAACACGCAGATTTTGACGCTGACGCACCGTTATGAGAAAACTATGCGAGCTAAAATAACAAAATAACAAGTATCGCCTGCACAACTAACACTATATCACGGAATCGATGGCCCAGTTCAAAAACGAAACAACCAAGACATACACAGAAGTGCACTCTGCTCAGTTGAAAAGAAAAAAAAACACGTCAATTCACTTGTTTTAATAGCATGTGCATGTCACTTTATTCTGATTGCCAATGAAGAGCTAGAACATTTTGTTTCTTATATTTTAAAGTGTGATAATTTCAGCAAAGGCAGAATATAAACATTTTAAACAACTTAAATAGTTGCCTCTGTACTTTACCTTCAAATTAACATCAACCAAATATGAGTGGCCTAATTCCAAAATGTCTCTTGCCCAATTTTTCCGAAATTCATGTTTTTGTTTTATGTAATTCCTTACAATGTAAGGAATTCCATAAAACAAAAACACGAATATAAAAAAAAAGGACTAGATACGTTTTGGAATTGGTCCACTGGTATGTTAATTAACAGATTTTTCTGTGAAACGGAAATCTTTCTATATGTATTTTACTCAAAATCGGGAATTTTGAGTTGTTTTCCTTTTGAACTGGGCCATCAATATGATTATTTTATCTCACTTGGACACTCTTAAACGTGCCTGTGAAAGTTTCTACCCCCTCCCCTTGGTATCGCTATCTAGCTTGTAAACAAGCCGGCCAGCTACGCCGACAGCACGCTACGGAGTAATGCCTCAGAGCTAGCGTTCAATAAATCACTCCCGCCTACCCACCATTCATTCGCGCCGCGGCCGATCTCTTTCCCCAGTGCCCGTGGCGGCGCGTCTGGTCTCTAGCTGGTTCGCGGGTGTTTATCTGATAATGACGCCAATTAAGAACGCTTGATCGAGAGCCACTATAATTCCAGCATGCATCGCGCGCCGCGGCCGCCGATTAGAACGTCGCCAGATCCTTCCACTGACTTGATGCCGAGTCTTTGCGAAGATACGGACTTAACCTGCTCTTCGTTGGAAGACTTTCACGCTGACTAGGCTCCAATATTGTTACAAGACGTTACCCGTCCCAGAACGCAGCCAGGCTCGATCGGGATGGGGGACCCTATTCAATTTTATAAAAAATAAGATAAATTTGAAGAAACTTGTACAGAGGAAATTTGTATATAAAAAACATGGAATAAAATTTTAAATATACAGTTCAAACAGTTGACCATACAAACTCAAGTAGTTGTAGTACATTATAATATGAATTTTTCATACCTACCAGTGGCGTAGCCAGGATTTGTGTAAGAATAATATAACGAACACCGACCACCCCTTTAAGCCGGGGGTTCCAGGGGTTCGAGATGAAAAATATAGGTATTTTAGTTGTTTTCGTACCGGAACATTGAATATTATACTGGTCAAAATATATTTTATTTCTTAATACGATTTTACTTTTTTTATTTTTTGTGGTTAATGGAGGGGGGAGGGTTAGAACCCACAACTCCCCTATTGGCTACGCCTCTAGAAATGTACACTATTTGTAATTTATTTAATACTGAAAATTAACGTTATGCTAAATGGTTTTCCCCTCCTGTGAATCAGGTTTATAATACACTTAAAGTGACATGTTTTTTTTTAAATAGACAGAAATCATTATAACAAAAACATTACAGTTATAATATTTTACTATATTATTTAAAATTTGGAACGGGAATTTCCCTAACTAAAATTTGTCATCGTGAACACAGTTCAAGAATATATTAGAAACTGCCGCGTAACTGATAAGTAGAGACATGCAAAATTCGTGTTATTGTTTGGTAGCAGACTAAACTGCACTTTCCTATGCATAACAGAACATAATCTGCGATTCAATTGGCCACGAACTTTTATGTGTTGTTATTTACGTGTGTTACGTCTTTACAGAGATTTGCCTCTCTACTGTGTAAGCATTCTCTGCGGCAAGTCACGACAATATCGGCCAGCGGGAGACGTCGAACGAGCCTATAGTCACTTGGAGTCTAGTCAGCTGTCAGAAAATAACGCGAAGTTTGCACGTCTCTACTGATAAGTAGATAAGTAGAGATGGTGAGTTATCTCTGGACAAGTTGCTTGTTTGCTAGGCTTCAATGGCATGTATTCATTACCAACGTCTCTCTTTCGTTACTAGCGTCACCCTTTTTGATTGGGGCAATGATAACTCTGGTGCTTTACCACTGTACGTTTGTGATTAGTCTGCAAACAATTAAACCGTGCCAAATAACTAGAGGCCGGAAAAATTCGCGTGTTCATTGACCAGTAAGCTAGCTTCCAAGAATATTTGTGAAATCGTGCAGAAAGCAGATGTTTATTAGCTTCCTTGCTGACAGTCAAATGGGCCTGTATTCAGCTACAGTTTTATTATTGACTCAGCTACTTCCGGGAAGTGTCGAGTAAGTCAACGGCCAATTACGGACGTGATACACACCTATAGTTGCCGGAACTCTAGCTTGCTCCAAAGGAAACGCGAAAATTTCTCGTCTCTACAAATAACAGTTGTCCAATGGTCAGAGACCCGGAAATTTCGCGCGTTGAACGACCTGCAGCATATACTCCACAGTACTATGTACACTCTTGTCTTCAGCTACACGTTCATTGTCTGCTGCTCCAGTGAGCGGCCAGATGTATATCTGACGAGGTAGCGCAGCAGTCAGTGAGTGTTTTCATGCAGGTCTGCTATTGGTTCACAGTAGGGACTGGAAAATTTCGCGAATTCAATTACCTGTAGGCTAGACTCCATTATACGATGCAATGGAGTCTAGTCTACAGGTCATTGAATTCGCGAAATTTTCCAGTCCCTGTTCACAGTCATCAATGAAGAGTTTCAGTAACAGTAAACCAATTGCGAAAGAAATTTGCAAGTACAGGAGTTTGGAATCTAACGTCTTCTCGAGCGAATCCGCGAAATGTCCGGGTCTCTACCAGTTATACAAGTCGCAGGACACTGCACTGATTTGGATAATACGCTGGCAGGAAAGATTCTCTAGATTTTCAACCGTCTCCACTAATAAGCAAAGCGGTATTTGAATTTTGCTGGGACTGTTTCCTCACTGGAGAAGACTGTACCATAAACCGGGGTTCCTTTGACCTTGTGAGGTAACTTTGACCACTCAAAATTTTGGTTTTTATGTCGTTTAGTGACAAAAGTTTCAAACATTAACAATAAGAAAGATTTGTTTTAAATACTCGGCTCAGATTATCTGTTTATTTACCAGAAAACCCAAAAGCTATTATTTTGAGTGGTCAAAGTAACCACAAAAATGGTCAAAGTAACCTCAGTTGACGGTATACGAACCAGCAGTGCTGCATTACCGGCTCGTGGCTCAAATATTACTGAAACATCTGAATTCACGGAGATCGGCCGAACATTAGTACTGTAAAGACAGACGTTGGCAAGAGCTACGAAATATCTGTTCTCCAAAACCATTTATAAACATTCTAAGCCCTGGACGTTATTCTAGAATATATACATACACATCTTTTAATATATATATATATATATATATATATATATATATATAATGAAATAGTCCCTTTTTTTAGAACATCCAATAGAAAATATACATTAAAGTTGTATAGATTGTATTATCAGATAATTCTGTGAAATAACGTTTTCTTAAATGCAATAAAGCATTTAAATTTCAAACAGTTTACGAAACTGTATTTGTTAGTCAAAATAGTATTCACTTGCGAGTTTTCTTACTATTGAATAGTCCCATGCAGAAAGGGCCTGTCATGAAACCGGCCAAATCGAGTTAACCCTCAAATAATGTTTTTCTATAATGTTTACATCTTTATTCAATAAAAGGGACTCAGTCAAAGGCTTACAAAGTAGTATAACCAACTACCGAATTTCGTATTTCAATGTAGAAAGGTTTTCAGTCACTGACTGAAGTCTTTTCTGCTGGAAATCGTTATTCAAGTCCATGAATGTTGCCAGAACTGTTTTGTGTCGAACTAACAGTTGACAGTATGTAATGTTTAACGCGAAATTAACAGCTGGCAGTTAATATTAGGTTATGTTCATGTCTAGATTACAGGACACTACCTCAGTCAGTTTTGTTGTTAACTGCTTACATATTTATTTCTATTGAAATAGAAGAAGTGTCAATGATATGTAAGAAAATGGGAGAGAAATACTTCTTCATGGGTTAGATGTATAAGTAAGATAGCAAAAATTAAGGGTGAAGAATATTAAGATTACAAGGGGAAACATATGCCAGTCAAACAAATAGGAGCACCTCGCAATTAATATTGCTATTTTTAAATTTAAAGTACTACATACTTAATATGTTGACTTGTGTAAAGCATTTTATGGTCGAATTTATACATTTTGCCTAACATTCTAGTATAGGCTACATTTTACTAATAAAATATTGCATGAAGTACTGTAATAACGGTGTGTATATTGTTGTGGTTGTACAACGACAAAACTTTTACTTGGCATTAAAAAAAAACTGTACGTATTGTGATTTTCCCATGTGTAAGAGGAAGGACTGTTTCAAGGCACTCAGCGAAGAGGACCAGCACGGCATCCTTACCTGATTCCACGATTTTTCAACAAAAGATGAGCAGGACATATTCATTCAGTCGCTCAACGACGTTCATGACGTCAAGCAACGCTGTCCTCGAAAAGAAGACGCAAGAAAAAAAAATTAAATACTACACTATTGTTGGTGACAAAAGGATTGAGGTATATCTTCAAGCATCTCTGTATTTGCATTCCATTACTATTAAGCGAGTAAAACGAATAAGGAGCCTAGCTGTCCTGGGAAAAAAGTCCCAAAGATATGCGTGGAAAAAGTCCCATCGCAAATATCAATCCAGCACACACTCGCACTTATCATGGAAAGTCATTATTGAGGCAGACAAAGTAAATATTTAGATGCCAGGCTTAACATGAGTGACATGTATGAGTTATTCCAGAAGAAGCATCCAGACACAAAGGTTAGCTATCTGTTCTACACAACATTTTACAAAGATAACTTCCGTTTACCATTTGGGCGCCCACAAGTTGATTGTTGCTGTGTTTGCGAGGAATTAAATTTGAAACTAACGAGGTCCTCCCCTTAATGATGCTGCTAAAAGGGGTGCCGCAGCAGAGCTCATGGTCCATAACAGGCGATCTACGAAGTTTTATGCCAAAATGAAACTGGATGCTGAATCGACAAACCAGCCACATGTATTAGCAATATGTTTTAAATACATGCAAAACATATAGTTACCACAGGTCCCTGTTCAGGAGACATTCTATCTGCGCCAATTAACTGTAAATATTTTTTGTATCCATGATATCACTAAGAATACTGCCAAAATAATATCTCTCACGAAGGCATTGCTAGAAAGGGACCTAATGAAGTTTGTTCCTTTTTGTGTGACAATTTAAAAGCTATCCCCCCACAGATAACCGAGGTACATTTATACTCGGATAACGGTGGTGGGCAAAATAAGAACCATATGCGTTATCCAGACTGCTTCTGGCAATGACAGAAACTCGGTGTTTCACTCAAATTAAACACTTTTTTCCTGTTAGAGGCCATTCTTTCTTGCCACGCAACAGAGATTTTAGCATAATAAAGAGACACGTCAAAAACCATGACAGGTTTTTCAGTGTTCATGAACTCACAGAATTAGTAATTGCATCCAGCAAAAATAACTAATTTACTGTCAAGGAAATTACTTCTACAGACATTCTTGCATTCAAGAACTGGTTGCAGCCGTTCTGTAAGAAGAATAGCATTTCAGGTGAAACATCTAGCAAAAGTGTGCCAAGAGACCAAAAAATTCACTTTGGTAGTAGCAACATGATGCATTTATCCTACAGTAGTGAGTTAAGAGGTACCATTGTAGCAGGAGAGTTTATAGATGGGCTTGTTATGCATTCTTTTCATCTTGCACAGCCTGGAAAACCGTTGCCAAATTTCCCTACGAAACAAGCCTACCCATCAGGAAAAGTTTCTTTGAAAGAGGCAAAATTAAATTATTTAATTAAACTTCTTCGCCTTGTGCCTAGTGAACTTCAATACTTTTACAACTGCATAGTTCGGTGGCCTACTGCGATCGAATCAGACCATGAGGACGAGTGAGGTGTTGTTATATGGTCGTCACAGTCGAATTATGCCATACGAACACACTTTTGTGATTTTTTTGGTAGAGATGTTAGAATAATGTATGTGTGTTTTGTCACCATCTTGTAATCACATGCTATTCGAACGATTTAATTACGCTTTTATCACTGTCAATCGTCCCGAAACTTTTAAATTAATAATAAAGACGAAATATTTACTGAATACAAATACGGTTCCGTTATTTCTGTCGATCACCAACAAACCGTCAGTGATGTCACTCTGTTCCCCGGCAGTGGCGGCTCGAGGGTTGTTGCCACGGAGGGCACAAGTTTCCGAGAACTGTATGTACACTCCCGTGCCCGCGCCGCCGTATACCAATGACCATGGAATATGTACTAGCCACTTACTATGTTGTGATCATTCAGTAATAAGCGGAACCTGCATACCAGCGTGTCAGTGGTTGTAGCAACTAGCGCACAATCCTCTATAGTTATCTGCAACTTGTGCCCTACCTGCCAACAACCTACAAGCCGCCACTGTTCAGTAGTAACGGAAAATGGGGACAGAGCGAGTGTGGAACAACGGCGGAGTGTATGGGCAAAGAAAACGGGAATATCCCGAGAAAACCTATACCGACCAACACCAACATCCACCAGATTTACTACATGTTAAAACCTATCCCGGATCGCCGCGGTGCAAGGCAATCTTGATGGGAAGACTAGTCTCAGTTGATCACCTCATGATTAGATGCAAGATGTGCAAAGCGCGTCATTTCCCCAAAAATTAATTCCGCCTAAAAGTAATGTGGCCTAATAATGTTCAGCAGTCTTACAGCCACTTATCCTAAAAATCTCTCAACCTAATATTCGTTTCGGCTAAACTGCCCTAAGCCTAAAAGCCACTGGGCCTAAAAGTCACGTGATTAAGTAAGTTTGGCGTAGGTAACATTAGTTGAAGTATGTTAGGTTGGGCTGGATACGATTTATTAGGTAGGGTTGTGTTTGGTTAGGTTGGATTAGGGTAGGTTTGCTTACGTAAGATTGTTGTGTAAGTTAGGTTAGTTGATGTTACATTAAATTGGGACGGGTTAAGTGTGGTTGGGTTGGATTAGCTTTGGTAAGGTTAGAATGGGTTCGATTAATTTGTGTTAGTTTAGATTTTGTTAGGTTAGCTTGGGTTAAAAGGTTGGATTATTTTTTGGTTAGGTTGGAATAGACTGTGTTAGGATTTTTTGAGTTAGGCTGGGTTACGTTTTGTCAGGTTATGTCGGGTTGTGTTAAGTTGGTTAATTTACACTGTTTGAGTAGGTTAGGTTATAAGGTTTGGAAGTTTTAGGTTAGGTTGGGTCAGTTTAGACAAGTTTAGGTTGCGTTAAGTTTTGTTAGATTGGGTTAAGTTTGGTTATTTTGGTTTGGGTTGGATAAGAGTGAGTTAGGTTGGGTTAGGCTAGAAGAACACTATTTGGTCTACATATAATACCAAATAATTATAGGGTAAATGTCTGCAGTCAGACAGCCTAAATTACTTTTCCCTTCAAAGTCATTCGCTTAGTGTCACTTGTCCTAAAAGTCACTTGACCTAAATATAAATTTTCTAACAATAAATTTGGAGCAAAATTATTTATTTTAGATATTATGTTTTGGACTAAAATGTAGGGTAGTCTATATGGTTACTCGCGTGGTGAGCAAGCAATTGTCGACCTTAGTGTCCGCACGTTTCAAGGTCCAGATCGGTATAGTTGTATTTCGATTTTTATACGTACACGGTATTCAAAACGGTAACACAGTGACATAGTTACATCGTTCGCTGCGACTTTACATTTTGTTTTCCTGAATTTCTCACAGGAAATGTCCACAAAACTGATACAAATTCGTCAATTTTTGCTCAAAACTTTATACGTTTTATGTGTATTATTTATATGTCAGTGACCTAAAGGCCTACACGGAAAGTTCAAGCCAAATCAAAGATGGATACAACATTTTAACACGCACTGTAATTTTCAAGTGCATGTTGGTTATTTGCGGGGAAAAATATAATTCACGAAAAATACGTACAGTAGGTCAGGATTTTCCTAACGAAAGAAATTGGTTTTATACAGATGACGTGCTCGTTGAGCAGTTTCGTCAAAAAGTGAATAATCACAAATTGCTGCAATGAATTTCAAGTGCAATTAGGTAGGAACCTCAGAAGTACAACCAATTTTTCTGGTATCTTCTATAGCTTGCTTTGGTAACATTATTTATACCGTCAAGCATTAAGGCCTCGCTCTTTGGTTTTGCAGGGGTTTCGAAAATATTTTTTTTTTAAAACACAAACTAATACATATATCAAAAATTAATTCTTACAGTTTTAATACTTATATATCATCTTTTGTATCTTAATTTTTCTGTTACAATACGCCAAACAAATATTTAGATTTTTGCCCCTGAAATATCACATAATTTGTTGACAAAATAAGCCAAATTGAAACCAAATAATTTTTTTCTAGCAAAAGGGTACATTATTTTAAAAAACGCTCCGGTAAAAATGTGTATCGTATGACTGTACACAGTCTAATTTTTTTTTCAAAGAGTTTGGTTAAAAATTATTCGCGTTATTTGCAATTGTTTGAAATGAATGAAAGGCCATGGCCTTAAGTCGGAATGAGAACAAAGCAGCGGTCGAGTGAGTGAGAGATTTTGGTCATCGCATAACATCGAGGTCTTTAGCGCTGGTGAAGGGTGACATGAGATGAGTATGTTGAGGCGCTGGAATGAAGGGGCGGGGGATACAGGAGATCCCGAGAAAACCCGCCGACCTACGGCATCGTCCGCACGATTCCCACAAGCGAAAATCCTGGGACCGACCCCGCCGTGAATCGAACTCAGATAGGTGGGAGGTGAATGCTCTGACCATTCGGCCACCGCGGCACCTAGCAGCGGTCTCTAAAAAAACAAAAAATTTCAAGTTTTTTTTTTAGTGTTCAGTTCTGAATGTTTCTCATGTTTTTTTTTTCTGGAAATAATAATTCACTAAGGAATTTTTTTACACCCCTACTCGAATTACAAGTTTTGTATGTGGCATTTTTTTACGGGAAAAATTTAGGGGAGTAAATATTCAGTATGGAAATGTTAAATACCCACTGGGCAGGTATTTCGGCTCTTTGTTGCCTGGGAGGGTAGGGAGTACAAATTCTGTTACCCTTTTCTTAGATACTGTTTCAGTCGCTCCTGGGCCACGTAGTAGGCCTACAGTTGCACTGTTTTTTTTGTTTTTTTTCACAGACGGTGTACAAATTCACAGGAGTTCCCTGCAAAATTTTAGTTGTTTTAGTAATTCTTATATTTGTACGAGAATTTGATTGTTTTATAGGCGTGTATTGTGACACTTTCTTACAGCAATGAACATTTTATATCGTTCATAGTTTTTGTATAATGGTATGTCAAAACAAAATTGGCATAAAACGGTTTTATACAAGAAACTAAAACTAATTAACATACAAAAATGAATAAAAAATCTCACCGAAGAACAGTATCGCGGGCTATGTTTGGATGTAAGAACAGCATTGAATATTTTCTGTGCTTTTAAAAAAAGTGCTGAATTTTGAATAAGAAAATGCCAACATTGTGTATTTTTTATATACAATAAATTGCCATGCCATGTTTTATACATGTCCAGTTGTAGCCCGTGACACTGTTCTTCAGTGTGAATTATTTCGTTTCTGTTAGTCTATTGGTTTTCGTTTCGTGTATAAAACCATTTTATAAAAATTTAGGCTTTTACTTCCCGTTATACAAAACTATGAAACCTAGGGCCTATATAATTTTCATTCCTGTGCAAAATGATCAAAATATATGTCCACAAAACAAACAATATCTCGTACAAACATAAAAATTATTAAAATAATAAAATTTTTGCGTGAAGTCCCCCCCTCCTTTCTCCCCCTTTTAAAGGATTCACGGCCACACCGGCCTATTTCACGGCGAACATCTTCGCTGACCTTGCTCTGACTGACGAGGGCTTAATTAACAAGGACCTCTGAAGCGTGGAAGCAGATGGCGTTGCTGGCACGGACTACAAACCAGGCCGTCTGTGGCCAGCTTCGCGTAGCGCCTCATTACTGTTAGCGCTCCACTTCTGGGCGGGTGGAATAATTACTGCTGCGCTCTTATACTGCACGACCTGGAAGGACACTCGCCAATCAGAAATCATCTATTACGACAGAAGGAATGCACTAATACTTTGTTTTTCCCCTCGTTCTCGTACTTCGAAGTTCCCCCGCAATTCTACCCGCCCAGACGTGGGGCGTTTACTATTTTATCTCGGTTATCTTCCTTGAAATGAAGGTGAACAAGAAGGTGTACAACTCCTTGTCTACAATTCCCATGAACGTACCATACACACAGTAATACTTGCATGCTAGCTTGAATATGCTTGTATGCCAAAAAATTCTGAAATGTGAGGGCTCTTTTTTTTTGTTGAGACTACTCAACTCCCAAATAAACAATATCAACATAATAAATAAATATATTATATATACACATGATGTTCGGTAATCATAGGTACAATAGAAATGGGGTGTTTTGAGGACGATAAAACAAGCAAATAATGCTAATAAATAGGACCTCTGTTTATCGCGAAAAGAATTTTGCTCCAGTTTGTTTCAGTGCCTTACGTGGACATATGCAATCCTGCTTCATGGTTATTGGCAGCTTGTATATGTGAAGAGCCGTATATTATTTGACTGAGCCAATTACAATAACGTTCCTGCAACACCACACGTCTGTGATTTGCCGGTAGAATACCAAGGCTCGTGACAGTTAAAAGAACCAATCGCTGACCACGAAGCAGAAGTGCAGATGTGCACGTAAGACACAGAAACAAAGTGAGGCAAAATTATTTTCGCGAAAAACAGGGGTCCCTACTAGTAAAAATAGTTCCGGAAAACGACGGTTTTCCCGTTACGATGTATGGACACGTGCAAACATGGCAATGCTGCAACACTGTTTTTTGTGTGGGGATATCTAAAAGATGTGGTGTATGCCAGCCCTGTTGAAAGCGTCCACGAACTACAGTAACGCATTGTGGATGGTTGCCACTGTATTCGGAACACACCTGGAATTTTCGAACGTGTACGGACATCGATGCGAAGACATGAAAGGCGCCCATTTCGAACACTTGTAACGTCTTCATCCACATGTGCAGCGTTTTGACGTTCTGATCCTCGGGAACACTGGTATTATAGCGTTCCTGTCGTAACATGTAATGTGTCATATTGGGAAAATCATTGGTTTCCGACACTGTATTTATTAGCATTATTTGCTTGTTTCATTCTCCTCGACACACCCCTTTCGTTTGTACCTGTGATTAACGAACATCCTGTACACACGTAAATGATGCACAAAATAAAAACAAACACCTTACACAAGAAAGTACATGAAAATAAGGAAAAATGCCTATTTTTATCATATTTTTGTTAGAAAGTACGTTTAATTTAATGAACAATGGTACCATACAATTTTTTTTGCTTCTGTATAACTCCAGAAAACGTAATTAAAAAGATAATTAGTGTTTTTGCGCGGTTAAAACGTGAACCGCCACCTTTATGTCCCTGTGACGTCACGTGACTACATTTTATTGTATGCAGGACAAACACACAAACGGCAACACCATACGTTCAGGTCATGAAATTGTGTTTAATAAAGTAGTTTATGCGGTAAAACGTGTATGGCTGGAACTCCGAAATGTACAAATGTGTATAGTAGTTCCAGCAATAAAATGCAATTTACTATGAATAAAATCTTAACTATAGCGCCCTCTGACAAATATAGGCGGACTGCATGGTTTAAGCTACAAGAAGATACCTAATAGTCTGCATTTAACGACAAAAATACACATAATTGATATGTATTGTGTACAATATGACACGGTTAGCATAAAATAAATAGAGTCTTTTAAGTTAAAATTTGTAGTCAGTAGCTTGCAGTTTGCGACGAAACCTCGGCAGCTGTAGTGTTTCTGGCTGCTCCACTAGCTGTGGCAACGTCATTAGTCAATAGACGAGTTTAAGTCACCCGTGATTGGCCGATAATTCGAGGAGTGGGCGGGATCTTGCGGAACCACGCCAGAGAAGGCAGTACAGCTCTAATTGCCGTTCACGAGAAACTTAAAAACTATTGAGAGAAAAAATGAACTTGAAACTAAAGAAACTGATCTGCTGTACTATTTTCCCGACTCGCGCAACCAGGACGTTCGTTCACCTATGAGGACTTATAAGGACATCAACATACCTGTATCCATAACATAATTCATTTATCTTATAACATTATTTTAACTATCGTACTGTTTACCATGCAACACACTGAAATAAACGTTTATTTATAACTCGAAAACTAAATATTTCCAAGTATTTCTGAAACATCCAGTGGAACTAGGAAGCTCATTGTTGTCTTTGTTTTGATACTGACACGTAATTTGGGACGAAATATGCAAAATACACTACAATTTAATACATGAAGCAAAATTCGTACATGTAAGCAATATTTGCATTGTAGTGAAACTTTCAATACTAAAATACAACAGTTTATCTTGCAATCCTACTACACATTCGCGGAAAACGAATACGTCAACAGACTCAAATGTTGCACCAAAGTGAATGAGAATCGATTAAAACTGGCTCCATACTACTACTTAACATTCTAAATTGTGCCGAAATGTTTGAGAATGATATATGAAAACAATCTACTCAGCTCTTCATTGAGCCAAATAGCATTACTTCGGCAGTGCCTCACAGAAAATGATCGATATCTTGGTATCACTCACACGGCATGGCAAAGAATATAATACGCTCGAAGACTCAGAGTATCGGGAACAGTAACTAGTATTAAGTAGCCATCTTAACATTCACTAAACTGTTTTTGGATTAGCTCTGTAAACCAAAGTTAGATTAGTTGTAACCAATGCCTCGCCTGGCCTGGTTTCGGTGCTCGAGATATTCTCGACAAGACGGTCTTCGAAATTGCTGACTTTATCGCAAACCTCCTAAACAGACGAAGCGAACGTTGTGGTTATAGGAATGCAGAGGTTCAATATGTAGGGTGAGTGGTTCTGGCACAAGTTTGCCTGGCCGCATCCTCGTTGAAGAGTCTTGGACCGGCAGCACCAAGTCCAGAGGCTGATGTGACATGCCAGCTACCGACACACACACACGAGGAGACGTGTGTGTGTTTGCACAGACCACCGGAGCGACCCTGGTGGCCTAGTTACACACTAACGGGACAAGAGACCACTCCGGCTGGAAGACGAGGTGGGGTGTCGGCGCGAGAGGAGGGGAAAGTGACGTCACGATGGAGGATTCGTTAATTGGCAGTCCGCGATGCGATACGGCGTTGGCTTCGAGCCCGCTCCTGTGGATGCGGCCTCTAAAAATACACCCCCGCCCCCTTTCTGCACGCAGCCTTCCTCCCCCCACCACCCACAACCATCAACTTGCCCGTTACTTCAAGGTTACTCTGTATTTATTGGACCGCTGCGCTGGCCACTTCACTTTGCGACTTTAATGTGCTTGCTGAAACAAATTTTTGTCGCGCCGAGAAAGGCGCCTGCCTGCTCCATTTCCCCTCTGCAACCTCGTTTGTAAGTTGCTCCTCCGTTGATGAGGGTGGCTTCGTTTCCCTCACAACCAGCGCATGATACACAGCTGTTCCTCTTACGAGTCAGTCTCCGTCCTGCGTGTTCATTTATTATTAGTTATCCTTACCTATTTTTTGTTTCACGACCGGAAATTACAAAAGTATCACAATGGAAACACATATATTTACTGTACCCTTCAATAGACGTGAAAGAAGTGAACTAGGAGCTCATTTATTAGCCTAAGTATTTTTTCTTGCTAAAGCTAACATTTTTGTTTTTAACATAATAAAAAAAGACATAGTTAATTATGAGTTCTTAGTCCAATTATTAAAGTTTACTGAAAAGTAAAATCAACAGCTATGTTTCCATTATGGTACCGTAGGAATTTTCGGTCGTGTAACCAAAACAGGCATGGAAAACCAATAAATCAGTTCATAGGAGGGCGACTGTCTCTTAAGAGGTCTATATACGTAGCGTGAAAACGGTGTTGTAGTGTTCCAGGTTTATTATTTTCTGCGTGAAATCCCTAAACGTTATCCAGTATTTATCTACGAAAGAACACCCAGTTGAAGCTATGATGCTATCGTTTTAAAAATTTAGCATGCCCATTAGAAATTGGGGCACCTCAAAATGGCTAAAAATTAAAATTTTAGACTGTCGTAAAAATACCGCCCCAAGTTCGCAAAAAAGGCCACTTTGGAAGCATGAGTTGGACTTTACTTCAAGCTTATCACAATTCAAATTGTAGGGTCGTGGCAAAAAGTCAACTAGGAAAAAGAGTAAAACGAAAACATTTCACGCCAACTTGGCGCGCTGCGCATAGAGTCGAAAAGGTAACCGTCGAATGCGGCAAACTGAATCTTATCGCTCCCCTGTATATGTGTATCAAACGCGATAGATTTTTTTCCTGCATATATCACTTTTCAACATCCCAGTTTTGGTTGGTAACCCTCGTAACTCCTAACTTCTCGTCGTCCAACTAAATCTATTTAACGAAGAACACGTATGCAGTTGTACGTGATATACGTCGGTTTTCGGCACGCGAGATAATTTATTTTCATGGATGTACAACTTTACCAATGCAAAAAAAAAAAGTTAGAACGTAAGGAAAATGTAAACAAATTTATTGCCAACGTCTAGAAGACCAAGCAAATTAGTTTGTTGTTCTTTCGCGCGTTAAAGTTTCTCACATAGAACCTACATGGTGAGGAGCCTAAATTAGATGTTTCCAGTCAGCATCTCTGTTTGTTCACATTTTTGACTGATATGAAGGTGGCTATTATATGTCACGTCCAACTTAATCTAAATTTTACTTTAAAGCTTCTTGCACATTCTTGTTTTAGCAGAAGCTCAAACCAGTGCACCAGGGAATGAAAGTAGATCAATATTTTCAATCAAATATACTCATTACACGTAATCAAAATATAATTAGTATGTTTCATATTATAATGTAGCAGTAGATATAAACATGGCAGAGACTTTGTCAAAGCAAATACAGTATAGAACAACCCAGATCCTATGTCATTGGATACGAGCGATATTCTTGATAGCGCTACCTTGGCGACTGGTTGTTGAAACATAAATGCATGAAATACAAATTTAAGTTTTCATTGTTTGTTTAGTGGCGTTTAGTAAAGTAACAGTATTAAAGTACACATTTTTGTAAGTAACCAATTTTATAATGATCCGATTTATTGATTTTACAGTATCAAATTAATGGCATTCAAGAAAACCGATAACACTGTTAGGAGCTAGGAACATTGAAATCAGTTGTAACCGAAAAGTTGACTCCGTTAAGATTAATTCTACTACAGGTTTAAAAGATAATAGAGGTTTTTATGGGAAAATTTGGCAAGGGGTAATTTCCGCCGCTAATTGCGCTGGGGTCAATAAGGAGGTAATAAAATGATAAAGTAATGAAATCAGTGTTTGATATTCGTGACTCAGATAAAGGTCCCTTTGATTTAATATTTACTGAAAAGCATAATAATAATAATAATCAGCTTTCTAATTTCATTTGTAAAAATATGAAATGTCTTCTATAGTAACGAAAGCTCTCTTATTTGAAAATGACGTTACATAATTTTGCCTCCTTGCCTATACCAGAGCAGCAAGCTGCAGAAACCGTCTCTGGTAAAGCTGATAATACAGTTTCCTAATATGCAGTAGAATCATCTACAGTATGTTCAATATTCTCATCTGTGGTCAAAGAAATACAGGCAAACTTAAACTGCGCCAGAAATAAAATCTCACGTTTATTGCAATTTAAAGGATATATATATATATATATATATATATATATATATATATATATATATATATATATATATATAAAGTAGGTATCGCAAAACTGTTACACAAAAATTTTGGAAATTGCGTTTTATATTTAGCCTAATTTTTTTCGAAACAAATATTTCTATAATATTGGTTAATTATTGACTTTAAGAAAGTTTCATTAAGTCGGTTATTAGCCAAAATTATAGAAATTATGATTTGAAAAAAAATTTAGGCTACATAGTACAAAAAATTTCCAGCATTTCCACGTAACGGTTTTGCGATATCTGTTTCCTTTCAGGATTTAAAAAATTAAAACGCGCAAAACCAGCACAAATAGGAACGTACATGTGGCCTTACCCGGGCGCTGATCGACATGCAGGACTTCTGCCGTTACGTTATTAGAAAACTGCTCAACGCGCATGAGTGATGTCTGCTTATGAATAGCATTCACTACACGTCTCTATACACATTCTATTTTCACAACCAATCATTATATCATATTTTCTAGCTGCCAAGAACGGCGAAAAGGGGTGTTTGTACGGTCCTTCTCAGTATGAAATTTTTTTATTTATTTACGTCTTCAGAGGCGCAGTTAAGGCAGAATCGTCTTTTCTTACATTGAACCTATAACCAATACAATTTCACAGTGCAGAAATTTCATAAATTAATATTTCGTATATAATTATTATAATTTAACTTAACACTATGCAACAAAAATTACACAACAATAAACCAATTAGCTCACACTTTCACTCACTCATTCACTCATATGCATACATACAAACGTGCATAAAAACAAAAATTACACAAAAATAAATCAATTAGCAAACACTGTTTAGCACTCATTGATTCACTCACATGCATTCATGTATAAACAGAACTTCTCGAAAATATAGCTTCATCCACTCAACCACCGGAGTGAGTAAGATATTATTATTATTATTTACTTTTCTCTTAAAAGTACTGAAACTTTTTATATTCCTGCATTCAGATGGCAAAGTGTTCCTTACTTTAGACACGGCAGTAGTGAAGGAGCTCGAATGGAATTTGGTCTTGTGTAACGGTATAAAGAGTTTATTGTCAGCTTTGGAGCGTGTGTTAACTGGGTGACGATCATTTATATTGGAAAACCGGTTGTAGAGGTAGCGAGGTTTAGAAGAATTGAGTGTTTTATGGTGTGTGAGTGGATCTTCTTTTGGCTAATTTAACCATGACAACTTTCTTAGGTACGGGCTAATTTTATCACGTGTTTTTTTATTAAAATAAAAATAAGTCTTACGCGCGTGTTTTGAAGTTTCTGCAGTCGCTTCACGTGACTTTCACCGATATTGCTATAAACTACGTCACAATAGTCTATTATAGGCATTAATAGGCACTGAAATAAAGCAGTTTTCATACGAACAGGCAACAGACATTTAAAACGTCTCAGAGAATGAAGTGAGTGGTACAACTTTCTACTTACGGAAGTGACATGAGCAGCGCCGGACAAGTTTTCATCAATAATGATACCTAAAGTTTTAACTGAACTCGATAGAGGAATTTTGGTATAATTGAAAACTATATGAGGAATAACATTTTTTAACGGCAGATATAAGAACTGGGGAACCAACCAGGATGCACAGTGTGTTAACAGGATTAACAATTAGACAGCTATACTACCGCGAGTTCAAGGTTCATATTTTCAAATGCCGTTTTGACGTCGTTTTTTGTTAAAATGTGCATAAATCTGAAGATCATCCACACAAAGGTGATATTTAGAGAAGGAAAAACATTCACTGACATCGTTTATGAACAACGAGAACAAGAGGGGACTAAGTACAGAGCCTTGAGGAACTCCAGACCCTATCGGACGCCATCTGGACTGCTGGCCATTTAGTAGAATGCACTGACGTCGGTAATTAAGATACGATTTGAGAATTTAACACACATTGGCGGAGAAGTTGCAGACATGTCACAATTTCGTTACCATGATTTCATGATCTACAACACCAAATGCTTTGGTAAAATCAATAAGGTATAAAAGCGTTAGCTGTCCGTTCTCCGTGGCCTAACGAATATTATCAGTTCACGTACTTGTGCTGTGCATGGGACGGAAGCCAGATTGGTAATCATCTAACATGTCTGATTTATTTATGTACACAGAAATTTGTCGATGAACTAAATATTCTATCACCTTTGATAACACTAGTAATATACTAATCAGGCGGTAGTTTTTTTTCCTTCAGCTGGGTACGTAATATTCGCGATTGGAATCACCTGCGCTTTCTGCCAACAGGTTGGGAAAAAATTATATTCTAATGAAGCATTTGTGTAAGCACTGGCAGGAATACATGTAAGATGGGCGCATTTAACTTGACGGACAAGCCATTACGCCTGAGCTTACTTTACCAACGGTAACGGGTAGAAAGAAAATCTGGTGTTCAGTATTATATAATTTTATATCAGCAATATTTATTATTTCAGATTTCTTTACTCGTGTGTCAGTATTAATGGAAGAATTAGTAAAATATTCGTTCATTTCTTCATTGAGAAGAGACTGTTGTTTTTGTTATTAACAAGAGATACTTCTGGTTTACGGAGGTTACGTCACAATTTCGAAACAGGGATATGTGACTGTTGGAACGAGGTAATGTAGTTGAGCTTGGCGTACCTAACTCTTTGTGTTCATTTATTTCACAGGATATTGTATAAATCTAAGTATTGATTAGCTTCCGGCAGGCCATATTGTTTTACGCACGCACGAACTGCTTATGCTTCATCTCTTCGAGCCGTCATTGCGAGAACATGATTAATCATCCAGGGGGCAGCATGGGTATAGGCATGAACAACGTATGTGTCTTTATCGTTAATGTAACGTCATGAAATATTAGGGTCTACACTGAACGCTCATACAAGCGACTTATCGGCAAGAAGACGGTACGCCAGTTCAGTGACTTGCACCTAAGGGCTAGGAGTGTGCGCTATGCCCGTGCTGTATCGTCCTTATTGCTTCCGCTCTTCTAGGCCTCGAACTAGCAAAACACGTCTACCTAAACGGGCAACTTGATGTGCCGCGAAACGACAAGTCTTTTGCATACGTACAGATTTACTGTCTGCCTATAAAAAAAAGTCAATCATTATTTTAATTTTGGAGATAAAAAAACACACTTTAAAAAAATCTTATTCGTCACCACAAAATATTTCGTCATTATAAACCTTACCAAGTTATTTTGTGGTGACCACAAACATTTTTTGCTGCAACCAATTAAGTTTTGCAGTGGCTACAAACAAATTTGTAATCCCTACAAAAAGTTTTGGTGAGGTCCGTATTGACAAAACATCTTGTGGTTACACCAAAATAGTATCTATTTCCTTCTGCACGTCAAGTAACTCGTGGTTACGTGATGCCGGCTTGTAGAGCCAGTACATTTCAAGAGTGGAAAATATGGAACTTTTCAAGTTGCTGACATATGATTGTTACTTCGGGCAAGAGTTAAGCTGGATTCACAATCACCACGTGGCGTACGCGCGTACGTACGTGTGAAAGTAGAATCACCGAGTGTGCGTGCTAGCGTTCACATCCTCGCGCAACGTGCGTACGTACGTAACACAGTTGATCAACTTTCTACTTCGTACTTACGTACGGTAAGAGGTGATTGTGAATGCAGCATGTGCAAACGTAAGACTGAATTAAATATTAATTTATAATGAGAAATAATTTATCTTGTGGTAATAAATCAATTATTTATGATCATTTTTACCCACATTTTCCTATGACATAAAACAATTTCCGCGCCTGTCTAGATTAAATGATGTTGTGAATCCAATCTCTAATACTTAGCATACGTGCATGTATACTGTGTTCGTACGTACGTTAAATGTGGTTGTGAATCCGCCTTTAAGGGACAGAACAACATCTTAAAACCTATGGTGAGGAAGATTTATTGAAAAAGAATGAAGTGTGACGGATCTGTGGAGAACTGTAAAGCAGGCTAAAAAAAAACTGCTAGTCCTGAAAAATAGAAACACAGTCAGTACGAACGCGACAGAAACATTAAAAATAAATCTTTTTATGATGAAGCTTGCGAGGGAAATTTTTATGAAACAAAATTTGGGCGCATTCATGCATGTACAAAAAAACCGGTAATATGCCAATAATGTTGCTGGAAAATCAAAACGTTCACTAAATACTGAAAACTAGTTTCAGAATTGTTGCAAAAGGTATCCTATTGACATTTATTACAGTGTACTGTGGACAATAAAATACATTAGCCACCGTTTCCGTGGGACATTACTTTATGTCTTAGGAAAGATTGATCTCTGTCAACTTGGATTACTGAAGTTCCTCATAAATCAAGGAACAGATTTATTTATTTATTTTCATGGTTTGCACGTCGACAGGGAACAGGTTATGTTCGTCTGGTTCACTTTTGGAATCCGTACGACTGTTATTGTTGTAACCAATGTAGTCAGTCACGTAAGAAAATGAGTTTGCAACGATTTCAGATCATCTCTGTAAAGTTTTAGTCTATTCCAAATCATGCCAGAAACGTTGATACAGCCACTGAAATTACCGTTATAGCTAGATAAAACGGGTAAATGCAAGGTGGTAGGTGCTAAATGCCCGTAAACCATCTACTACACCGCCGACAACCAAAAGCCGAACACTTTCGGTCGCTTGCAGTCCGTCCCGCAGAGTGTTTCCAATGAAAGGGTATCCAGCACCTCTAGAAAACTTTCTAGATCATTCATTCAATGCGCGTAAGGAATTTCGTGTGGCTGGGAAACACGGCGACCCTGAAAGTTTGAGGGGCTTTGTCACGCCGTGCCGCCCTCGAAGAAAAGGGTCTGTAGATCGTGACCTTAGCAGCGGCTAGCGGATTACACACTCACTTACATCACCCAGAGGTTTTATTAAAGGTAGGCGGCTTTTTTCAACCCCCTGTGGCTGACGCTGACCCACACAGAGAACCCCCTGATATATTGCCTCATTCCCAAGACTTGGAATGCGAACATAACTACCACTTGTGTTAAAAGCAAGGTAGAACGGGTTTATGGCCTCGTCCACTACCCTTTCTCGAAACAGGACAGTCTGTCCTCCGATACCTACTTCCATTTTACGAGCCGTACTTAAAAACATGAAATGCGTCTTTCAAATCTTGCTTAGGCTAATCGCGGAAAATATGATTCTTTGTTAGGATTCAATTACGTGTGTACACGTCCGACATTCTCCTTTCGTTACTTGCACTTCTCCATTTGACTGGGCCAATGATAAGAAAGTTATAATGTATTTACACACGATAAAACGGCGTTAAACAATCGTCGTCTAATAATATAAGGTGTGTGATGCTACTGTGCTTAGAAAAATACGTCGATATAAAAGGTTTTCGTGACTATCCATTACATCTACACACCACTTCATTAAAAATACTTTGTTCAGTGTTCTCATTTTATGCATTTAATTATTTGGACCGCTTTAATGACTTTAATAAGGCATTTATTAATTATTATCATTTTAGGTGTTTATTGAAATGTGCACGTTCTTTATAACTGTCTGTTTCGAATTCCTAAGTCCACTCCAGCAACTGTAACGTGTTTATCGCCTGATGTACTCATACTCAGCCGAACAGCGTTTCGAAGGTTTTTTCCGCAAATGCCATAGACTGAAGAAATTTTTGACCTAATATAAGAAAATAGTCCAAAAATGTCCACTCACCACTACCATAACCATTCATTTTTCATTTATCTCAACTCCATCCATAAACAATTAACATATATTAAATAAGCGTTATAACAATTTTTCATTGAGTGCTTTGTTTTTGTTGATTTTAGTGCAGATAATCAGTTAAACGTATTATTAGTAATTTAGTACGATTTATTTTACACTGGTCTAATAATGCACAACGAACACACACCACACACACACACATACACCAACACACACACCAACACACACACACACACATACATACATATATATATATATATATATATATATATATATATATATATATATATATATAAAATGTTACTGAACAACACCGACAAACTCCTGCAGGCGATTCCTTATGAAAAAAAAAAAAAAAACAAGAACAATTAATATTTTGCATTTTCGCCTAAACTTAATATTAAGGGAGTAATGAGTCTTTCAACATAAAAATTTATAATCGTATTTCCCCAAAAAAAATCGGGAACTAAATGACATAAAAAACAATATTTTAGCATTGTTTAATGCTGTTGGGACCTTCAAATCAACCGCATATACAACTTAATACCTTCCACCCTTATAAAAATAATACTAGTGGCTTACATCTGATTGCATATAACTTTTTTACCATCAGCATTTTCAAACATTTGAAGACGGTTAATTGAGAAATGAGACCTGTGTAACAAAAAAGGTCCGCTTGTTGCAACTGTCTAGGACGCACCGTTTGTACTCAAACATACGTGAATAATTCCCGCAGACATACAGAGCTTAGAGCATAGACAATCCTGCGAACATTCGTGTGATGTGTTCAGCGTACAGACAAGGGGGGACATTCACTGTAAACAACAAGTACAATACTGTTAAAGACGTAGATCAGTTTGTTGCTAGCATTTTGGTACACATCGTAGCAGTTGTGAACGAAAATGGTAGGTCCCAGAGAGCTGAAACATAATATGTAAATGGTATTGTGTTCGTCACGCTGATAATAAACCAAACACTAATAAATTCGTGAGGTAACAGGGGTACTTGAAAAGGAAAATAATAGTACAGTGTCGGTATCAAATATATTTCTCCAAAGTATTGCAGGTACAACCGTCACGATGCTTGTCTCCCTATAACGCGATACGGTTTTGATTACCGTCGTGGGTCACACCAATTTTCACATGTGGTAATCGTGCCGGTACGATGACGTTGCCCCATGGCTTTTATCGTGGATCTCCTATTTTCCTTACTCTCCATTCCCAGTGCAACGCAGGTTTACACCATGTCACCCCTCTTTGGCTCTCAAAATCTTAAATGTTGCGAAACGTCGGAATCTCTTTATTCTTAATGTCAGTATTCCTACAAGAAATAATTTTTGCTTGTTGCTGATTGTAAAGTCATAAAATGCTTTTGTGTTTTTTTTGTGTGGATGTTAATGTCTTTATTTGTTTAATTTGAATACTATATGTATCAATCAATAATTATTTAATATATTTTTTTTTATCCAAGCAGCATTCAATTCTTGTTCTCAAATTAATTTATAGCAGATTATAAGTTTTCTTACATAATTAACTGCAGCTATAGAAAATAATTTGTCTAGTAGCACTCACACACAAGCTTTGCTTATGTGAGTGTGATGTCTTACATTCTATAAAAACTATTTGTGTAAACTGCTGTAATCGGTGTATGGAAAAAAATAAATAAAACAAAAATGATATATAAAACAAAAAATATATAAACGTGTTTACAGTACAGTGATATAAATTGCTACCATGCAATATTTTGTTTTTTAAATACCTCTCGCCCACGATCGCAACCCGCACAACTACTTCTGCATGTGTATTGCAAGTAGCCTACACGGCTAGACACACTGTATGTTACGCATGCGTGCTACTCCTTTAAGGAATTTGGCGAAAACTGTTTATTTCGACAAGACTAAGCTCTCTGAACTGGTTTTGTGTTTGCAATTACAACCATGATAAAGTGGGAGAATATCATGACTACGACATTTTCAAAGGTGTAACATGCTCGATTTATTGTTGCATCGTGTGGGGATCCTAAACGGTTATGCTAATCAATTACTTTTAAAATCCTGACTATTGGGAGATGACATGCTTTACAGAAAAAAAATTGATACCGACACTGTACTATTATTTTTCTTATTCAAGTAATACCTTCCGAAGTTATTCGTGTTATGTTTAATATCAGCGTGACGAACACAATACCATTTACATATGTTTCAGCTGTCTGAGACCTACCATTTTCGTTCACAACTGCTATGATATGTACGCAGAATGCTAGCAACAAACTGATCTACGTCTTTAACAGTATTGTACTTGTTGTTTACAGTGAATGTCCACCTTAGTCTGTACGCTGAACACATCACACGAATGTTCGCAGGATTGTCTATGCTCTAAGCTCTGTATGTCTGCGCGAATTGTTCAAGTATGTTTGAGTACAAACGGTGCGTCCTAGACAGTTGCAACAAGCGGATCTTTTTTGTTATACTGGTCTCATTTCTCAATTAACCATCTTAAAATGTTTGAAAATGTCGGTGGTAAAAAAGTTATATGCAATCAGATGTAAGCCACCAGTATTATTTTCATAAGGGTGGAATGGTATCAAGTTGTATTTGCGGTTGATTTGAAGGTCCCAACAGCACTAAGCAATGCTGAAAACATTGCTTTTATGTCATTTAGTTTCCGATATTTTGGGGGAATACGACTATAAATTTTGACAATGAGATATTCGTTACTCTGTTAATATTAAGGCAAAAAATGCAGAGTAAAATCTTTGCTTATTTTTTTCATAAGGAATCATCTGCCGGAGTTTGTCGGTGTTGTTCAGTAATAGCCTGTGTATGTATATATATATATATATATATATATATATATATATATATATATATATATATATATATATATACGCACACACTTGAATTAATGTTAATTATGAAACACCTAATCCAAAATAAATAAACATAATAGCTTATTGATAAGAACATTTATTAAATGTAGAAATTTCTGAATTGCTATTTAAGCTGAAAATTATTTTCGTTAGCGGTTTCAACACAAACATATTGCTATTATTTTCTATCAACCGTTAATATGCAACTTAACATTAAAAGTAAAACTTGCATAAAGTAAGCCATCTGGTTGATATTATTTGAGAATCGTTTAGCGAATTTCAGTTTACTTATCTAAGTTAACACTAAATCCAACTAAAACTACACATTTCATTGCGACCTTCAAAACTGCAGTTGCGAAATTCACATTGATGTAAAGCAGCTTAATTGCAATAGTAACTTAGATCTCGCCCCTAAGGTACTGTTCCGTTCATTTACAAAGCATGCAATCAAAATTTTACAATTAACTTCGCATGTGACGGAATATATTTTTTATGTTAGAGGTTTGGTGCTGGCGTTCACTGAGAGCGCTAGAGTGTTACCCTCCTCTCTCCCCTTCCCTAACTAAAAAAACGGGAACACCATTGCAACATTTAATAATAAATATAATGGACCAGTTATAAAATAATTTATAAGTTCGCGTGCTACATTCTGTACATACAAACCAAATGGAGTAGCCTACGGAAAACCAAGAACATCTATTTTTAGCGAAGAATACAATACTGTTTTCATACTACATACCTACTCTAACGCCAGATATTTTACCCAGAAGAGACAATGGCGCAAAAACGGAACTTTATACAGGGCATGTTAGCAAAATTATACTGATTTCTATTGCTTGCACACCATATACAGATATGATGCATCTATTATTTTTACTAAACCCTTTAGATTGTTATGTGAGATACAACATATATTTTGGGTATAATTATTTTGTAGTAAAAGTATAAAAATATCAAAATTGGCCAAACATAATTGCCTATATATTGCAAGATAACAGATTAAAATGAGCGAGAGTGAGTGAGAGGTTTTGGTCAGCGCTTAACATCGAGGTCTTCAGCGTTGGTGAGAGATGACATGAGGCGAGTATAGAGCGGCATTGGAGTGAAAGGGCGGGGGAAACGGGAGATCCCCGAGAAAACCCGCCGACCAACGGCATCGTCCGGCACGATTCCCACATGCGAAAATCCGGGGACCACCCCGCCGGGAATCGAACCCGGATCCCATTGTCTGTTCCCTCGACCACCGCGGCCCCTAACATATTAACACGATTAAAGGAAATGCTTAAAGCACATTCTGCATTGAAGCTAATATGATCATAATGGCTGATCATTCACATAATGTTTTTGTACATTACGTAAATTACTTCTTGCTATGCATGTATTTTTGTTATTACTTTTAAATTTTTCAGTCAATTTCACTCCAACTGACGGTACCATCCATACATAAAAATTAAGTCTTTTCAGAACTATCAAAATTTATTCAAGTCATGTTAAGTTGACAGAAAAATTTATGTTACGAGTAAAAAGTAATAATTTTTATCATTTATAAGCGATATAAAAATTAGTTAGTTTATCAGCAGTCATGATTATATTAGAGACACAATAAGCATTAAACATTCTGTATAAAAAAATATTTTTTTGAACTCTGCCCAAGTAGTTGTCAACTTCGCCCCAATGAAGGTAGATCGTGTAGTATCAACTTCACCGCAGGAAGGATGACGGGCGGGTAGGCGACGCCCTCAGATATCCACCAGGTCATATGCACCCCGACCTAGTCCCCGCACGAAGTTGCTCCCTCCGCGTTCCTCGGCGCCACGACGCGATGCGGCCTGAATAAACCGTCCCTCGCTCTCGTGTCCTTCCTGATCGCGTCAGTCGCCAGGTCGCCCGGGGTCGAGAATCCGACAAGACCTTCATCGCGGCGATTTTCCGTCTCAGTTGGAAGGTAAACCTAGTCTTGAGGGGGCAACACCGGGGGGTACCTGATCCTCCGATTTGAAAATAGTTTTAAATATGTTCACATTTAATGGCGCCGCCTACCCCCCGCACGTGAGAGACTCAAAAACGACGGAGCAGTAAGGTCGACCTTGAAGCGCGCATCAAATGCCGTATCGCCTCAACAATCCAAGCGCTGAACTAGCGTGCAAGGTTCCCGCCGAACATTAAGACGAACATATAATTTTATTGGTGGTGAAAAAGTCTGCAACTAAGTTCAGTGCAGGTTGCAATCTGAGTTTCACATACATCCGGTTAGTACATTTTGAAGTACGGAAGACTGAAAATGCAGTTTTTAGCCATGTTGGAGGGCTTAGAAACAGTGTTTTTAATGAGGAATGAGGTTCCGACTTTGTCTGAAGTTTGTTTTCTTTTCGTACGTTGGCACAATGGGCACAGGTGGAATATTTTCATAGAAAAAAAACCTGTTTACGTACACACTGCAACGCATTTGAAGCGTGGGGTAGGTGGCCTTCTTAAGGTGGCCGCCTGACGCACGCTCGAACTGCGTGCAGCATGTTACGTTTTTCCTCAGAGACCAGTAAACGTGCGACCACATCTACGAAAAGAAAACATATTTCAGACTACTTGAGAATATTAATTTTAAGACACGACGAACATTGGAAGCGTTATTTTAAAGCCATCACTTGGTTCAGTACAACTTTTTCGGACGGTAGTTTCTCACGAAATACGTACCGGATTCGTTCGAGAATAAGGTCTTCAACAACATTGGACTTCGCTAAAGTGAAGGGCCAATAAAATGATAGGGTCAACGCTTAAAGTCCCACAGTAAAAACGTTACGGCGGAAACACTGTGCGAGTTTACGACTTTGGCCGTAGAGGCGATATCACACTACATGTGCCGGCCGACGTCGCTCGTACCGCCTCATCGACTTTCGCCTCACAAAAACACATTCTACGCTAGATGACGGCCTTAAACAAAATTAAAAATTGCGCATTGTAATACTATGAACTAATTTGTCGGAAGCTTGTGGGCACAAATATTAATGTGCACTGTAAAAACATTTCCTATAATGTTTAGGAAGTAATTAACCTAAACACAGTATGGGACAGTTACCATACTTCCTTCCGCCTTGTAAATATATAAACTTATATACTTGTTACAATACAAGTCTCGTAACTTCCGTATACATTTGGCAGTTTTATAAAAATGTTCATGAGTACTACCATGGATGTCTTGGAAACAGTTCTACCATACCTACTTTCTTAGTGCTCTATACTCACGTGTGGCAAATTTACAAACTATTTTTGGGGTGTGCTTAGAGTTCTTGCTGTATACAGCATTATTGTTAACACATTAAGAAAATATATTATTTTAAGCAATGGGACATCATTACAACACAAACAAATCCAAAAAAATAGAGACAGGAATACTGACCGCAAGTAATATTAATATATAATTTCATTTTCTTTATAGCAAACAAAGAGAACTGTACAACGTAAATTCCTACAAGAACTTCGCCATAAAGAATACTGCTAAACACTTCTAACGGCAACACAATCGTTTGTTTCCATTAGTGTTTCTTTCAAAAAAATCTTTGTAGCAGAACTCTATGTGGTGATTTGTATTTAAACAAATTTTTTTCTGTTGTTGCGAAGGAAGTGTTTCATAATGCGCAAGGCAGATTTTAATAGCCTAATCAAATCAGACAGTTTAACGTTGCTATTAAATGCCCTAGCCACACGAAAATACATGTATGTATGTACAACTTCGGCACTAAAGTTGTAGGATTCGAGAGCAACAAATGCCAAAATTCACCTGATTAACACAGGTGAAGCACGTTTAAGTTCTCTGAGATGAAAAGATTGCAGACTTTCGCGGTTATTGTAAAACGCGGCTCCAGCTCGGAAGCCAAGGCAACAAGATTTCTAAGATATATTCCGACTGGAAATCTTTTCATGAAATCGTGAATTACCACCGTCTCTAAAACAACGTTTGGTTATGAATTCCTAACCACAAACGAGTGTGTTGCCGTACCAAATCGGTAAAAATAACTGGCTTTCATCTAGCGCAGATGAGCCAGGGATTTATGTCTGAAAGAGTGAAAGCTGAAAGCATCTGACATGATACACTTATTGTATAATTTTCGGGTAGCAAGATGCCATTTCACAGTAGTAGGGATAAAATATTGTTTGCATTAACTACAAGGACCAAAAGTCTGACTAAGGTTATCAGGAGAAAAATAATATGCACAGGTTAATTAGAAAAGCCACACAGGATGATATTTTCAGATGATACGTATAACCTATACACACTGAAGTAAACACTTTTGAAGACGTTGTATATTATTTCCTTTTAACGTGGTTTTCATCATTCTGTCACGTGGTAACATACATGCCAGCGTAATTAATAAACAGCGGTTTAATTTAACAACATTTAAAAGTTTTTATTAGCAATATTGTCACGGCCATACTCAAAAGTGCTTCCTTCAGCGTGAACATTCTACAGTTATGTTAAGACTGAATTCGGCTGCATATACTGTTTTTGCGAATATTATTTTTAAAATCCTAAAAGGGAGCAGATATTGTAAATCCTTTACATACGCGTGTTGAAAACTGTTCTACTATGACGTTTATATATTTTTTAAAGAAAACATAAAATAATTTAGGCTAATTATCGAATTTAAAAATTATTTTAACCATCGTAAGTAGGAAAAAAATATGAGTCAGTGTTTTCGAGAGTAATTTGGTCACGAAAATACTTATTTTGTTACAGCTTTCAGGTATTTTAAGATCCTATAGGAATATGGACCACACACGTATAAACAAAAACGTCAGTGGTTCGGCAGGTATAGAGCTCAACTTAAGGGCGCCGCCTACCTGCAACTTAGAGGCTTAGAATGATGGAGACATAAGGGTGACAATGAAGAGAACATACATTTCCCCATCGCCTAACGGCCAATCACTGAACTAGTGTGCAAGCTTCCCGCCGAACCGTCTTTACCATGAGACATTAAGGTAATGATCTTTCGTTTATTTTAAACAATTGCAAATAACTTGAATATTTTTTAACCAAATGCTTTGAAAAGATTTGAGACTGTGTACAGCCATACGATACACAATTTTGCCAAAGTTTTTTTTTTTTTTTTTTAATGTACCGGTTGCTATCAAAAAATTATTTTGCTTTATTGTGGCTTATTTTGGCAACAAAATATTTGTTACTTCGGAGACAAATATCTAAAAATCTGTTTGGTGTATTGCAACAGAAAAATACAGATACAAACAATGATATATAAGTGTTAAAACTGCCTTAATGATTTTTTGATATATGTATTAATTTGGGTTTAAAAAAACATTTTCGGAGCCACTGCTAAACTAAATTTGGTGGAATGTCTATAGCAAAGTTCAGTGCAGGTCGCAATCTGAGTTTCACATACATCCGGTTAGTACAGTTTTGAATACGACAGACTGAAAAGGCCGTTTTAGCTATTTTGAAGGACTGAGAAATAGTGCTTTTAATTAGCATGGTGCCTTAACAATTATGTTCCGACCTTGTCTGAAGTGCGTTTCTTTTCGTACGTTGGCACAGTAGGCATATGTGGAATAGTTTCGTAGGAAAAAAAACCTGTTAACGAAAACACTGCGACGCGTTTGAAACGCATAGAAGGCGTGGTTCTTAAGAGGGCGTGGTAGATAAATAAGCGCTGAATTCTTCAACTGAGATCTACACTTTCAGAAAGTCAGTATAGAAAAAGTACAAAACAGCAATCCCTGGTAATTATATTTGCTAACTTTATGGGCAAACATTTACTCAAAATGATACATTTGTTAAAGGTAATCTCTTGCGCCGCAATTAAATGTGCGGGATTTCAGCGTCAAGGATTGTTCTTTAACCTACGTTAATAGAGAAAATTGTTTGCTCAGAAAGTTGGCAAAAACTATTGTCTAGGATTGTTTTTTTTTTTTTTTTTTTTGCATATTGGCTTCGAGAATCTTACAGTTCTGAACTGATGTTTTTAGCGCTGAATTATATACCACATAGTCTTAAGAGGAGTCTTCGCCGGTGTCGAATTTCCATCTTTGACTCGTGGGAACAGGGTAGCAATAAGAGCCAGTGTCCCACGCCTGACGAGAAGCATATCGCCTCTATTCACAGCGCGCCAAACTGGCGTGCGAGGTTTTCCTTGTAGTCTAGTTTCTACGGGACTTTAAGCGGTGACCACAATATTTTATTTTTGAATAGTATGAAGTAAAGACCAACGCATGCCTCTCGCTCTGCACTTGGCGAATTCAGGTAATATTTTCGGAGGTGTCAAGTTTCTTGTACCTTTCACGCCAACCTCTAAGTTTACGAAAATCTGTAAACCGTGTCGTAAGGTGGTTGCTGAAATCTGCAACCTACCCTTACCTGAAGAGATCCAAGAAGATCGAAACACGAGTACGTCATTCTTATCCTTGGACGGGCCTTACGGTTTAGGATACGAATTGGGATTTCCAATTGCTATA
>PNEQ01058420.1:0-13918 GCA_003012365.1 Medauroidea extradentata | reverse complement strand
GCACACTCCACTCTACAGCGTGTCAGCAGGTGGTGTGCGGCGGGGTTGCCTAAGCTGAGTTTTCATTGCGCTCCCCTACGAAGACGGTACATTTCCGCCTACGGGTTTATAGTTAAAAAGTGCTTGTTTTGGCTCGTACTACCTGCCCTCAAGCGTTGTATCATGAATTAATATACACCCTGTATATATATATATATATCCAGTGGTTTTCGATAGTTTTGTATAAATTCTACCTTATTTTTCATAAGGATTTGCCCCGCGAAGTTTGTCGGTCGAATTCAGACTCTCCCTGTATTTTGCTGCCTTACGTGTCCCGCCAAAATCGACGATGGAGGTTGCGGGGAGGGAGGGTGAAGGTTTGCATTGCCGCGCCGTGCCTTTGAGATCAACTTGTCGATTTTCCGCCTCTAGAATGTTAAATCGCTCGTGTGAAATGCAAATGAAGTTTGTGTGGCTAAGCTAAGACGAGCTACATCAATAACCTCCCCACTTGCTTGCATAATAAAGCTACACTGCAGGTCATATTCGTGCACTAGCGCATTCTTGGACTTTTTTTTGTAAGTAAATGTACTGCCAGGGTGTCGCTTTCCTCTAGCGTAATGTTTTGCGCCGGAATTGAAAAACAACGGCGTAAAATAGTTCTCCTGCTCTTCTTTCGTGGCTCTACAGTTCATTCATTGTAAGCGTTGACCTCTTATACAATTTTCTTTCCTTTGTTGAAGTTTTGAAACTTGTGTTTATTTACGGAGCAGGTTGTCAGCCCGACGTCTAACGTTTACCAGAGGACGGATGATTTTCGATGACTGTTATCTTCTCTTGGCCTTTGGGGAACCAGCCCCAAGTACAAGACAACAGTTTCTCTTTTTATTAATCCAATATAGAGGACGCCTCTTCGCCAACTATGCGGTTGACTTCTTCGCCGTAACCGTGGTAAGGGGTCCTTACAGGATGCTGTCACCGGGGTCAAGTAATTGATACTCCTCCCACTCATTCTTTATCAGTCGAACTTGCGACCGGATATGACGAAGTTCTTAAATAATTCACCAGAATGTATTGTGTCTTTTGAGAGGGCAGTAAAATGTGTTCGCGTGCCCACTTTACTTTGAGATGATTTTATTAACATGTCACTTCCAAATAATTGACTCGGCTGCATTGTTTAGCCACAAAGGAGGGTATACGTATTTGTAAGGAATGTTATCACATAATGTATGTAACAATCCGAATTTGAACAAAGTCTTCGATGTTACAGCTAATAAACAACATAGATAGGTAATTGGGCTTCACGTCTCGTCGACAGCGAGAATAAACATATAGGTGGAGGAAGATTTAGCACTGCAGTTTATTTTCAAATTGTCTGCCAGGGGACCGCGGTGGTCTAGGGTCCGGTCTCTCGCTTCCCTTGGATCCGCATTCCAGGATATTTCGTATGTGGGAAACGTGGCGGACGTTGCCGTTGGGCAGCGGGTTTCCCCCGCCTTCCTCGTTATGTAGCTGCTCCACACTCTTTTATCACCGCATCCATTCTTCGGGCCGGACGAGTGACAGTCATGTCTCGCTGGCCGAGCAGCCTGCCCAACATTCACTCCGGCCTTATCCATACGCAATGTGACCCTGCCAGAAGGCGAGAACACGTAATGGATTTTTATTTTCATTGTCTGTCGGAATTGTACCTGAATGTTGTATACCTATTAGACCTCCTCCTAAACACCTTCGACCAAAATTGAAATCAAGTGGCTGAAAAAAATAGTATGCTGTATTTTTATTTTACTTGAATTTAAATGTAAAAATACGTAACTGGAGTGTATATAGTTTATTGTATGAGACTGTACATGTAGTTATGTTTTAAAATAAAGAACAAATTTGTTAGTCACGTCAAATTAAAAATTATTCTTTATGACAAACGCACTTAATGGTGTGGCCAGCCAACCAATGTAATTTGACAGTGTCAGTGGTACGGGCTATACCGTTAGCCGGTGTTATTTAGACCTTGCGGTATAACTTGGTGCGTCTCAAAATGTGGTGTTTGATGTCGTTGGAAACTGGGTGTATCAAATTGCAATTTTATTTGTTTATTTTTTAATATATTTTCTGATCGATTTATTTCGTCGCCGCATGACAGCTAATTTATTTAGCGGAACTAAGTTACCGCGCTGGGTCGAAGTAACCCTGGTTTGCGGTATCGCCTTGTAATAGACAAGACAACCAGTAAAAAGTAGGCTGACAATACATGAGTGTGCAACCATACATTTTTCCAGACAATGTAAACCTTGCCAGGATTGGCATGTTTAAAACAAAATATTTTAAACAGTGTGTTTAAAATAGTTTTAAAACAACATACAGGTACTTAGATTATAACACGTTTTAAACCAATTGTTTACAATGACTGTCAAAATTTCCCAGGAAACAGGAAATTTTCCGTCATCTGGCATCACTGTCATGTACTAATTTGTGGACAAACAGAAAATTAACTGCGCGAAACAGCCTGCCTCCAACAAGATCCACGAGAAGAGAAATACATTTTCGTTCATAAATGTTACAAAATTTTCCTCCTGTTTATGCTTCACGCCTTGACATGATAAAAAAATGATAAAATAAAACTACAGCTAAAATAATGTTTATAGGCTATTTGTAAAACATTATTAGTGTGTATACAATATTATTTGTGTTTATCACAAGTGAACCATGGTATTTTTTAAATCTATGTAAGAAAAGGTGTTTAAAAGAAAATGTATCCTTTAAAAAAACACTTTCTTTAATTTAAAAAAAACCTGTTTTGTCAACTCTAAACCCCGCTCTCCCCCTTACCCCTTTCAGAAAAATGTAGTAGGTACGTTCCTGGCAGCGTCTTATTTTTCGAGGCAGCGATGCAGGATACAGCTGTTTGCGAAGTTCTTGGCTGCAGTTACTCTACATCCACCCACAACTATATAACTGGACATGGGCGGTTAACTCCACCTGCACGCTCTTGCGAACCGGCTGTGTCAGTGCTGCTAGTCGTCACTCTCGTCAGTCGTAACCACCGCAAATAAATCTGCTGAGGTAGAATAAAAAAAAAAAAAAACTCTGTATATAATACTGTTTCAGTTGGAGCAACTACGTCACGCTACTACTAGCGTAATGAGTTCTTTAATTCACTGCTGTTGATGTCTGTTCAAGGACTAGTTAAGTTTTCCTGTCCATCAATTTCTATCATCCTTTCGTTTCTTAAGAGCGCGTGGTAGATAAATAAACGCTGAAAACATCAATTGATATCTACGCTTTTTTCGAAGCCAATATGGATAAAATACTGAATGACAATCCTAGATAATGGTATTTGCCAACTTTATGAATTAATGTTTATCCATAATTACTAATTCGTTATGCGTGATCTCTTGCGTCGGAGTTAAATACACGAGGTTCCGGCGTCAGGGATTGTGCCTCAGAAGTTCGTAACACTGGAAACAATTTTGTTTGAAACGTTGGCTAAAATTATTGTCTAGGATCGCTATTGTTTAATTTTCGCAAATTGGCTTCAAGAAACCTACAGTTATAGATTAATGCTTTTAGCGTTGAATTATGTACCACGCTCTTTTAAGAGGAAATGGTATATAAATTCACCGCCAAAAACATCGATTTAAAATTTAATGTTTTTCAAAGCCAGTTTGCAAAAATTGTAAGACAACAATCCTGGACAGCAGTTTTTTTGTCAACTTTCTGAGCAAACATTTTTCTCGAGTAACATATTTCTGAAGAACAATCTTCGTGGCCAAAATCTCGTGAATGAAATTGCGGCGCAACGAATGAATCATAATAACTTTTTTAAAATACAAATTTGGCACGTATCACTGTCTATGATTATAGTTTTGTAGTTTTTCCATATTGACTAGAAAAAAAATTGTAGATTCAATAGGTAGGGGCTGGAAAATTTCGTGGATTCGTTGACCTGGAAGCTAAAATCCACTATCGTGTGCATACTCAATCCCCGACTATTTGTCCACTAGCTGCTACTCAGTGGAACAACAGACAATGAACGAATAGACGGGGCTTGAGTATGCATAGTACAATGGATTCTAGCCTGCAGGTCATTGTATCCGCGAAATTTTCCGGCCCCTATCAATAGGTGTTTATTAGCGTATATTTAACAACCCCACTTGAAAGTGACGGAGCTATAAGGACAACCTTGAAGCGCTCATCAAATGCCGCATCACCACAAGGAGGAGCACTGCAAGGTTCCCGCTAATCCATTTTACATTATGGGACTGTAAGCGGCGATCATATAATTATATTGGTGAATCGTCTGTAGCAAGTGAGTTTTACGAAAACACTGCAACGCATTTGAAGCATGTGATATGCAGCTAAGTAGTTTTTTCCGTATTGATTCTAAAAATTTGAAACATTATTAACGGAATGCTGTGAAAAAATTCTAGACTATGAGCAGTTTACGTTTTGTAAAGTAATGTACCGTTCGTTCGTAAAAAAAAAAATAATTTTGCTTGATGTTTACTTATTTTCATACCAAAGTTCGTGAGACTTTCGAGTGCAAAAATCTGAATAACAATGATGTTTTTTTGCTACCAAAAAATAGAATATATATATATATATATATATATATATATATATATATATATATATATATATATATATATATATTTGTGACAAAAACAAAGTGAGAAATCTTCGGTATGACAATTATGATGCTTTAAAAAATATTTTCAAAATCGCTGTAAAACTTCCGAGTGTGGCCTGTAAGACTTGGCGCGTCTGACGTGCTGTAGCATGGTACGGAAACTATTTTTTCTCGTATATCTATTAGAAATGTTTCCAACGTCGTTTATCTACGAAGGAAGACATACTTCAAACGGTGTCCCTATGATTTTAAAAACGCCGTCCTCTAATTAAGTTATGATTTTCAAGCTCCTCAAAAGTGCTAAAAATTACTTTTTCACTTTGCTGTAGCTGAGAAAATATCAACTGTATTCGGAAAACTAAATCATAGAAACCTGTATTGAACTTTTCCACATACTATCCACAAATAAAATATGTCATCGCTTGAAGTTCCATTAAAGAATGGTTTCTATGAAAACACTGAGCGCTAGTTTAGTACTCCGTGCCTAGAAGCGATGAGGTGTTTGGCGGACGTGTTATATTTGACTTACAGCCATCCCCGTTTCCGTGACTCGAACGTAAAAACCTCTAGCGTCTACTAACTCTTAATATGAGATATATGTACACACCACGTGCATGGTGGAGCAGTAGTATAACACTTGCATCTGTTCAGGAGGATCCGACCTCCCTCTCCCTTTACCCTTGTAAATATTCCAGGGCCTTCTGATGATTGACGCCACGCGAATACCAAATTAATTTTAAAAATGTATGTATGGACTGCGATGCAGTTTGGTTTTTAATATTAGTGAGCTGAAATATACTGTGAGACAAGCTTTTACGTAAGTTACACCAGCAATATTAT
Source organism: Medauroidea extradentata (assembly GCA_003012365.1). NCBI lineage: Eukaryota > Metazoa > Arthropoda > Insecta > Phasmatodea > Phasmatidae > Medauroidea > Medauroidea extradentata. The sequence goes on along the minus strand of PNEQ01058420.1, from coordinate 8,472 downwards.
GAAATATTTCGCACAATACCCGGCAGCGTGTTGCTTCATATGTCAAGAAAGTATTGTCAATTTTATATATCTCAGTTTAGGGGTTTGTGTTGGTTATCACAGGGGGTAACAGGACTTTGTGGCCTGCCTGTATATTAGATAACGCTACGAACACGACGGGACAGACCTGATGACTTTTCCAGGTTACTACTCTGCGCCATGTGCGAGCACGCTAACGCGACTTTCCCCGCCTATGGTCACGGTCCTGCGTGCCCAAAACATGGACGTCTAGCGATAGGAAAGATAGAGCGAAACTCTTCTCTATTTATCCTGCTCTGTGCATCCATTGTGCGCAAGCCTCCTCCCACGTCTTTTACCCCTCCTGTGCGACATTTAGTTTACGTTAGTTTAGATTAGTGTAAATAAATGCAAATTAGTTAGGTTAGTTGGCATTTTTTGGCTAGTTTAAATTAGTGAGTGAAAAGATTTTGGTCAACACCTAACATCTAGATCTTTATCGCGGCTGAAGGGTAACATGTCAGTATGGAGCAGCGCCGGAATGAGGGGGCGTGGGAAACGGGAGATCCCCGAGAAAACCCTCCCCCATCGGCATCGTCCGGCACGATTCCCATATGCGAGAATACGGGGATCGACCCCGCCGGGGATCAAACAGAATCGCCTTTGTGGGAGGCGAGTGCTTTAGCGACTGTGCTAACCGAGGCCCCTAGTTTAAATTTGTTTAGATTAGTTTAACGTATGAAAATATTATAATATTCTCTTATTCAAAGGACGGTTTTGGTTAGGTTAGGAAACTACAACAAAAATTAATACGCGGCTACTGTCGCCTACATAGAGCGGCGCGGAGAGTTGTTCTTTCCTGTCGCTAGGCTCTAGACTCACAACCACGTCTACCCGGGCAGCGTTGAACCAGGCTAGGTATAGGATGCCATACTCTGGCCATCACAAGGTGGCAACTCGTGTCTCTGCGCGCATTAAATGTATTAGCCTATCTGTCGGCCGCCGGATGTAACCACCATTCTTACATAAGCACCAGAAACATTTATTGAAATTTGCTTGAATTTGAAAGTCAACTGAACAGTCAACATATTAAAACCTGGCCATCCTGTAACACAGATTTATTGCCAACTCTTGTGAGCAAACAAATTATTGGCCGGACGACATGAGATTCGGGCAAAGTATGTGCTCAAAATATCTTAAAAACTATTTTCTAGGCTTACTTTTTTTCTATAGGTCTACCAAATTTCATATTCTTAAGAATTTCAGTTAAAGATTAAACGTTGATTTATAATGTACCACGTCCTTTTAATGATAGTGCTCCAAAAAATCAGTAATAAAATATAGGCTTATTTTTAAGTAGCGATAATATAATAGGCAGAGATGATTTACTACAGGAAAAACGTGACTGTTTACTGGGTTTCAACGTATATTCAGCTTAACAAATTATTACTGTATTTCGCTTGTATACCTGGAGCTCTTGCTTTATTTGACTGAGCCGATAAGAATCCTGCTATTGTAATATTTGATGCCTGTTATTGGCCTGCAGGCAGCTACGTTGTAGCAGACGTATATTACCCAACCATAAATTTTTCAAGAAACTGTGGCATTTTCATGTGTAGGCCCTATATTGGCACAAATGATTTCCGCGGTATACAATCACGTGGCTTGATGCAAATAATTACGCCAATAATGGCTTTTGATATCTACAGATTTTCGTGTCTGCATGAGAAAAAAATATGTAGGAAATCTTAAATAACAGTCTCTTCCAACTGTGAGAGTAAAGATTTTGATTTCTGCGTTTCACCAGAAACGCACCACTGTGGCAAAATATTTTCGCACGAAGTTGGTAAAATGTTAGCTGGAACTGTTGACAAAATGTTGGCTGGAGAATTTGGCGAAATGTTGGCTTGAGCATTTGATAAAACGTTGGCTGGAGCATTTGACAAAATGTTGGCTGGAGCATTTGACAAAATGTTGGCTGGAACATTTGACAAAATGCTGGCTGGAGCATTTGACAAAATGCTGGCTGGAGCATTTGACGAAATGTTAGCACTGAGCTGTTTGCAAAAAATGGGCTGCAGCAGTTGGCATAATAATGGCTGGAGCAGTTGGCTAAAGCAGTTGGCAAAATGTTGACTGGACAGGGTGGCCACCCACCTGGAAAACCTGGAATTATCAGGGAAGTTGTGGCTACCTGAAAATATCGGGGAATTTTTGGTTCATCTGAGACATTTCAGAGAATTTTCTTGCCTTGTTAATTTTTAGCTTCCGAGAAAGTCATAGGAAGGAATATAGGCCTAATGGAGTTTTGAGGCCATTATAGCATTTTTATTCAATAAATTACCATCATGTCGTGTGATTTTACTCCATTTTCAATTTCGTAGTTATTTCTGCTGAATATTTTGTCAAGTTCCCTGGCAGTAGTGTCAGTAATTGCTTGAAATATTTATCTTTATTGCAAAGCATGTTGAATAAAATGCCAAAATGTTGTTTTCCTACTTGCAAAAATCAGGGAAATGTTTGGTTTTCTGTCAGAGAAATCAGGGAAAAATCAGGGATTTTTCTTTGTTGCAATGAGTGGATACCGGGCTGAAGCATTTGGCATATGTTGACTGGAGCTGTTGTGAAATGTTGGTTTTGCAGTTGGCAAATGTTCAGCTACGAAATGTTAGTTCACTTAATTATAGGATTTTTTTTCATACGCAATTTGCTCACGCATTTGGTAGAAATTATTGTAATGTTTTTTTTTTTGTTTGCATTTACTTCTAAGTACCGGTGGTTGTCATAGTATGTATTTAGTTTCCATTAATGTTCCACGTCCTCTCAAGCAGCGAGGTTTCTTAAGCTCGTAAAGACGGTACGAGGTCTGGAGCAATTGGTGATGAATGCAAGAGCGGCGGGAAATGGTAGTACCTAGAGAAAACTAACCAACGGGAACTTCCACCACGTTTCCCACAAACGACTTTGCAGGAAATCCGATTCGTTGCGTTTTCTTTTCGTAGGTAAACATATTTGGGACAAGTTATAGGTTTAAGCTTTCTTCAAACTCCACAAACTCAGTTCAGGTCTGAAACCTAAAATGGGCCGGAAAAAATACCCATTTTTACCATTTTCGGTCAGAAGAAAATAGCTTTACAGAGTACGAGGTCTATGTAGGCCTACATGGTGAATTTTCCGCGTTTGATGTGGGGAAACAAGCCAGTGATAAGATCCAGCTTGCCACACTCGGCGGTAACCGTAAAGCTTCTATTGGCTGCCCAAGGGCGTCACCTACTGCGCGCTTTAAAAGCTTTGTAGTGTGTTCGAATGTATAGGTCATTCGGGATAAAGTGAGCACCAAAGATTTAAGGGTGCCCGGTACGGTATGCTAAACAGTGAAAACATGTGTACCGTTATTGAACATTATTGATAGAACGAATGTATTGAAAGTATATCGTTTTCGGAAGTAGGTGTCGTAAAGTCGTATAATTGTCTAAGACATTTGATATATATATATATATATATATATATATATATATATAAATATATATATATAAATCTTTTAACTTTTTTAAGAAATAAATCTGGACAATACGTCTTTCTTTAATGATTTAGTTAATTGAAGTAGAGTAATGCCGCATGAATAACACATTAAACAATGTCTTAGACATGTACCTTACCATGTCTATAGTATGTTGCAATCTGAACATTTCTGGAATAGTTATAATCCTGTAAAAACAGCAATTAAAATTAAATAATTTCAGTTTTTTACCCGATGGAAACAGGACATCTACTTGTGGAGATATGTTGTTTATATTCCCAGTACCTTGAGTGAACGCGGAGCAGTTATGAGAGGATAATAAGTGACAACTCATGTTACCAAAACTGACAGGGATTATCTGCAGGGCCGTATCTATCAGCTAGAGCCCGATTCTCATGAAAATGCCTTCAGTCGGGCCGTGCGGTAAAGACGAGAAGGGGTGTAATTTTATTTATTTTGCCAGGACAAATGTTTATGAAATTGTGAGATATCATTACGTATTTGTATTTGTAAGGTTAAAAATATAACGTACACGTGTATTTTGAATCTTCAGCAATATAGTGGCTTGTTCGTCAGTGAGGTCGGTGTAAACCACGTCACAGTAGTCAACGTCAAATTAGTGCCTGGAAAGGGTATTTTTTAATGCGCAAGGGGAATTGATTTTTTAGGCTTTTTAGCGAGTGAAGGGTGGCCAGCATCTTCCTTCATGTGCTAGCTACGTGGAGAGACCAATTTTAAGTGCTGATCAAAATGAATCCTGAGTTTTTCACTGAGGATGTAAACTCGATTTTCGTATTGCCAACACAAATTTTTTTGAAAATCGGCAGTAACAGTTTACTATATATTTTTACTTTTTCTTTATAATCGATATGGAAGCTACCGATTTAGATTTCCGGGTTAGCATATTCGTAACCTACACAAAATACTGAACAAAATGACACCTCACTCGTCTTTTTTTTTTTTTTTTTTTTTTTTTTTTTTTTTTTTTTTTTTTTTTTTTTTTTTTTTTTTTTTTTTTTTTTTTTTTTTTTTTTTTTTTTTTTTTTTACCGCCTGATAGAATGCATTATTTCACTCAGCTGATAGACTAACAAGCTTATTGCCTTTTCTCAATGGGTTCATTACAAGATTATGTTTAGAACGATCTATGTTTTGAAGACACTTCTATTGAAAATTGCGTATAGTTATATAATAAAAATCAAAACTGCTCGGTATTTATTCTTTAATACACCAGTAAGAAAGCATTTTAGAATAAAATCATTAGAATAATAGATAGCATAAGAGCCCCTTATTTAGGCAAATCCCAATTCCAGGAACCGAAAATACACTGCCGTCCTTGTAAATGCGTAAAATTGTTACTTTCGCAATTAAAAATATCAAATTTTTCATAACAACCGAACCTTCCATACCACAGCCTCAGTATCAGCGAATTTGTATGTCGGTGCAATAGCATAGTTTTCTTTGGTTTGTTTTATTTTTATTATGTTCAGTTTAAAATATGGGGACGTACAATCCTGCAATAAAAAAAGGATCCATATTTTCAAACATTTCGAGTGTTTTAAAGAATTACATGCATTTTAAAAATAAGTAGATAAAGCGGTACAAAAGACAAGTATTAAGGTGTGATTAACAGTTTATTCATTTTTCACGTCTCACAGGTCTCTTTTCTTTAGCCCTCTAGACTTCTTGTTGGGTTGTTGTTCTGTAGAGGGGTTCCTTTATATCCGTCTTCAGGAACCTTTTGAAATCTGAGCTTTTACAATTTCTTCAAGCAGACATTCAGAGATACTGAATGCAATGGTGGAAATAGCTTTCCTATATTCCTACTGGTTCGTAAGTTACGCCCTAGTGGGAGGTCCACGAATCTCAGGGAAATTTGGAGGTAAGACGCAATTTTCTAAACAGTTCTGTATCTGAAAACAATAGCCAATTACATGATTTAATGTTGCAATTGAATTAAGTTACCTATTTAACATAGGATACAAGAGTTCCAGCCTAGTGCGTTGGTCACTGACTACGAGGGAAATTGTGTGATAAAAGCACAAATACAAAGCTATTGAGCGAAACGTAACAATATAAATTACCTCGTTAATATGTACTTATAATTACATAAGACTCATAATGTTACCAGTTTCCGAAGTACCAGTGACAAGTTATGCGGACACACAAATGTTTGTCGATCAGTATGTACGTGCATGCGCTGTTATTGAATTGACTCTAACGAAGCCTAGCGACGACCTCTACACTGCTATTCATACCGGCTTGTTGACGTTTTGCATTTTGCAAAATTAGCGAAAAACAGTAACTTCGGACCCCGAATAAAATGTTTCCCGTCTTGTGATTACATCGCGCCTTTAGTGTGTTACTAAGGAAGGTATGGAGATTAATTTTCCCGTATATTCTAGGTCTCTAAAGTTCTTATTTCCAAATGACCCCTTCAACGCATAATTACAGAAGTTTTGTAAAGTAATTATAACTCTACTTAAAAACCATTAAAAATTTACTGTAACACAATATATATGTTAAGTAATAAAGAGCTGTATGAATTGAACACATTAAATTTTATAAAATTATTAATATAGGTGCGTAATTTTGGTAGCATATAAAAGGATGTCTTTCATCTTCATTTAAGGCCGAAATGGACATCACTGAAAATATCTTTGTACAAAATTCGTTAATCATATTGCAAATGAGAAAAATATTTTTATGTTTGCTAAACCAGTGGCAATATGCATTCGGATCAGTTTACAGTAAAATAGAGGGAGGGAGAGAACTTTCTCTTCAAAATACAACTCATTTTTACCAATGACATATTCAGACAATTCTTGAAACCATTCGTTCGCAGATTGTTGAATGATAAACATCGTAAAACGTATATATCCTAGACAGTGAAAATACGTTTCGGAGTTATACAAATCAGAGCACCTTCGGTGTAAAGAATGTTGTACGTAGTTCAAATTGTAGCAACTCTTACAAAAATGATTGAAAAAGACACTACGGTAGAATTATTTTGCATATATATTTCACGGTACATCTGTATACTAATTACCATTCGTGAGATTTTACCAATATACAAAGACATTAAAATAAGCACAATTAAGCTAATCTAATGTTTCATTAAAATAAAAATACTTTCACTTTTTTGAAATTGTAAATATAATAAAAAAATACTATTAATTAGTGTGTATATCTTTGTTTTCTTATCCTGTTCATTTCTAACGCGATACAATTAATCGAACTTGCTAACTGTCTGCAAATGTTAAATCTATCTTAATGTACTTACTCTTTATATGATCTCTTTAAAGTAATGATCTGACTTAAGCATATTTCATTAAAGGTATAGCGTAACTACTGCCATCTCACTAACAAAATCGTTTAAGAATAATAATTTATGAAATTAGCACCAGTGCATAAAAATACACATAAACTTGTATTTTCTTTCGAATATAGCTAACTTTTTTCTGCTACTGCCATGTCACTAACAAAAACCGTTTAAGAATAATAATTTATGAAATTAGCACCAGTGCATAAAAATACACGTAAACTTGTATTTTCTTTCGAATATCGCCAACTTTTTTCTGCGCCATTGTACATGAAAACGAAGCGGTCTGTTCAACTATGGTTAATTCTACTACAGGTTAAAGACAAAATACGTTTTCTTATGGGGGAGCTTGGCACAGGGAAAATTTCTGCAACTTGTTTCACTTCAATCGTTATGTACCAGATAAATACGAAACCGTAACAAAATTAAATTTAAATAAACTTGGAAATGATAAAAGTATTTTAACTTAATTTTAAAGTGAAAATAAACCGATTTCATGTTTTAAATTATCAACTTAATGCAACTTAAAATTCAGGAATGCTCTGTGCTTGGTCAGTTTGGTGCACTACCGATACCAGCGCTCAAGCGGCAGAAACATTTCCTGTGGCAAACTTATAACATTGATCTTTCTAACCTGTAGTAGGATTAACCTTAGTTCAATTCAGAGGTCATGTCCGAAACTATTTAGGTTTATAAATCAACTACGTGACCAGGTTAGTGCAGTAAATATTTGGGGGTTTAGGGTGTAAAATTTACTGCGGTGAAGTAGCATGCAAAATTCCGAAATACCTCCGTAAATTCGTCGGCTGCTGTACTTACGTTTCATACTCCGCTTTTATGCTGAAAAACATATAAATATCCATTAAAATAGTAATAACGTAAATTAAAAGCCCGGAGTGTTATTTTGTATGTAGCAAATACATTTATTAATTTAAAATAAATTTCGTATTTTCTAAATAAATCAACCCTAAAACAAAATAAATATTATAGTATAATTCGTAATTTAGGATGTGAAAGAAACAGCTAATTATTGTATATATAATAACGAATAGATAATATATTCAATAGTAAAAAAAACTATATCGAAATACCAACAAGTCTATAGCTTCCAACTTTGTCGCACGCAGCAATGTTTCATAACGTTCGAATCTATCCACTCTAAATTCCCAAACCCTAAATATGTAAAAGCTTCGTTTCGGACACGACTAGACACGTAATGGAATTTTCGTTTGTTGGCCAGACTGTCTGCACTACACCTCCATGAAGCAGCAGTTTGAGAGAGGAGCCGGTTATCGGCACAACAATCTTTGCACGTACCGTGTCACACGTTGCTTGCTCTTGGACTCGCAGTGGAAGGACTCGCAGTGGAAGAAGTGTCTTAACGACCATCCAAGAAAATATACAAATTTTAACCTAGTTTGCATATAAGTCACCATTAAGACTTACGGGGACTGGTAGTAAACTTGAAGATAGCTCTCCGTGCCACGTGTTCGAGTAGGCTAAGAGGCGTGGCTAAGGGCCGGGGGCGCGGTTCATCACAGTGACGTGTCTAGAGGAAGTCGCAGTGGTGGGGGTGCGAGCCATCTGCCTTGTCCTTCCCCTATCTCATTGTAAGCCTATCTCCCTGAGAGGAA
>PNEQ01058419.1:0-13922 GCA_003012365.1 Medauroidea extradentata | reverse complement strand
ATAGAAAAACTCAAAATACTCAAAACCCGGCGGGAGCCCGCTCACAAGTATGTACATGTTATCTATTGACAGTATATAAAAAGGGATGTTACTGCATGCATTTGACCGATCAACATGAAACGTGGTATGCATAGACATGAACACTGAAAATATTTTAGCAGTCTTGTTTTTGCTGTAACTCGCCACTAGATAACGCAGTAGTGCATCAACTTTTATACAGTTTGACCTATTGCCAAAAAAACTTATGTTTGTTTGTTTGTTCATCTTCTGTGTGTTCCTATACCATTCATTCTGTTAGGTTGAACATTTGGTTAGTTGTGTGTGTGCTCATGAAGGTTTCTGCCAAAAACATGTGGGGAGTGTGGGTGTCAAACAGGGTAGAGGGATAAAACGGAGTACTCAAAAATTTAATAGGCATTGCAACACATTTCGGAGCAAGCTAGTAGTGTATAAAACACATTTTCTAATATTGTTATAGAGTGTAATACCTCATCACACAAACTAGATTACACTACCATAACTTATACGTAATTCGGAATAAAGTGAGCACTAAAGATTTAACCTTTGAAAAAAATCACTAGCCGTTGCTGCATATAATTCAACATTGACAACAGTTACATTACTGCTTATACAGTTGGCAGCGAACTATCGCACATAGTTCCGTGTGTTTTCTATTTAAATACAACATTACTGAAAGAAAATCAAATGGAATCGACCTCTTCGTATTTAATATACTTTAAAATATTTATTTATGATAATATTGACATACTTACTGCCTGTATAAGTTTACTTAAACTGCGCCAGTAGAAAGTGATTTAATCAGGGTCGTTCAAATTCAACAGTCGTTAGCGAAAGGCGTCTAGCGCTACGCGCACTGACATAGTTAATTATTTCACTGACAGGTGGCATCAGAGTTAGGTTTTCGCCACTTAGAGCTTGGGTCTTGGAAGTGTTCAATGACGGTACAAGAGGAGAGCGTTGTTGTGTTTGTCCGTTGTGCAATAAATATGGGTTTCTGATAAAACATTCAAAAGTATTAAAAGTGACTGTTTCCTCATTTTTAATATGTAAGTTATGTGTTGCGATCGCCAACATGAGTATCTTGATTTAGAAACAGCAATTTTTTTTTGTTTCATACACTAATAAGAAAATACATTTTTGTAGAGTGCGTCGTTGTTCATGGCAGTATAACTGAACAGGTTTGAATTCTTAAATTGTGTGTGTAATTATGGCGTTTTTTTTTTGTGGCCGTTGTGAGTTATGAATTTGTTTTTCATGTGTACATATTTATGAGATACGTAACAGCAATAGTGCGGGTCGTATAAATTAGAGTCTATGCACAGAAACCAGTATTAAAAGACATTAACTTGCAGGTATTTATAACTAAGATTATTATTGGTTATACATTTTATTCAATACCCGTGTATTTAATGAGTAGATATTGTTGATAACATTTTCAGCCCAGTGTAATGTAGATATAAACATTGTACAAGCCTATGTAAATTAAAGCATGTGGCAATGTTTACATTTACATACCGTGGAACGATATAAACTGGCAGAAAATAGAAATTAATCAGGGCTTTTTTGAGTGTTCACTTTATCCTGAATCACCTATAAGTGTTCATGCACACATTGCATCCTTTTTCCATAGAGTCTGTATGGAGGGTCTTCAGTAGCTGAACCTCGTCTATGGGGATTAACCAATGCTGATGAACATGAAAGACTGCTTGATGTTGAAGCAGGTATCTGAGAATATTCAAGATTATCATCTTGCTGAATGAGCTGCCTAGGCAGAGATTGCACACTGAAGGGAAGTCAGTTTTTTTTTTTTTTTTAAGGATTTACTTGCAAAACAGCTCATGGTTGGAACCGTCCCTGTTCCAGACAGCCTCTTTCTTACGTGCAGCGGCAGTTGTACCGAGGGTCGAAGAATGATGATGACTGCTCCAGAAATTATATTTTTTGTCCCTGGATATGATTGGTTTTATACAGTGTAAGTTAATGACAAAGAAAATATAAAATATGTTTCGGTTTTATTTATTGATACTTCATTGGTAGAACTGCATAGTTCAATACTAGGCAACAGTAAGCAGTTCAGACAAGTGAAGTTAACAACTGATACTAAGTGCGGAAAGTTAAAATGTGAGGCTGCGTCTGCGTAGCTGGTGTCACGAGTTTTTGCCCAGGTTTCTCATGTACTGCAATTTGCCTCGGTTGCACAACACAAAACAGACTTAATAATAAAAGAAAATAAACTACATTACCAAAATAGGGTTTGAGCTACATAATTGTAACATGTGCTGCTATTAAAAGCACCTATCTATTATAAAATTTTAAAAGGGGAATTACTTACTGCCCCTCTACAGGCGAATCCACCCTCTAGACTTCGCAACTCCTCTCCATCGTACGGCTACACACTTCGTACCTCCATTCTCTACCACCATGATGCCCCGACTGATCACGACCAAGCCGGCCATCTCTCTACCTCTGTGAACTTGCTCCAACTAATATAGTCCTGGGCGGACACTCTTGACGTATTTGGCACCGTGGCGGTGTTATACAGCGGGGTCCAGAATGCTCTGAAATCCCATCAGTAAACTTTGAAGTCTTTAAATTTTTGGGTACAGCATTGCTTTTCATGTAATTACATTACCTTTCACCACAATAGAGACAGACCATATGCATAATTTTGGTTAATTGGGGACACATTCCACCGCAGTACGGACAAGTAGGTCCACAGAGCAATACCTTGCCAGTGTTCCGTTGCACACGGCACTACCACCCACACCCCTCAACCTTGAACTTCGACCTGCTAGATGAATCACATCTAAGAGGAAGCAAACTCATCATCAAGATGAAATTTTCAAAATCATAAACGAAGCAAAATACAACAAAAAGTTATTTAGAAAAGTTACTTAAATTTTAATTCTCTTAAAAATGAGTCCAAACACGATACAATACAAATAAAGTTGACCTGTAAAATGACTACTTCCAGGCTGCTGTTAGCAGTTAAATTTTAATTTTTATTAGATATTTTAATTTCTTAACTAGTATCCCCAAAAATATGTTGGATCCTGCAGTATAAATCCTCACACGTGATTAACTAGGATAAATTAAATTTTGTTACGAAAACAATTATGAATTAAATGTCTAAAATAATTTAAATTACCATATGACAAAAACTAAAGTATGAGCTATGTGCCAGTGCACATTACAATGCACCATCATTGTGATGTTGACAAAACCATGTGTTTAGCTGCTTGTGTCTTGCTGTGTGACACAGGCAGTCATAACATATTCGTATTAGTAATATTTCACGTGTGCTAAACAAGTTGCAATGTATAAACAATGGTCTGTATTACTTTTCAGAAACTATTTTATCCCCACTAAATTTGATTTCTGTCCTACTTGCAGTGGGCAGAAGTATGCACATGTTCGGAAGTAAGGACCATTGGCACTGAGACAAAGTCTATCCCGCTTTCTTATGCAACCTACAAACACAGCAACAAAGCCATCCACGCCTCCCTCAGTGAGTTGCTACTGAGCCAACTTACACCTCCCAGGAGAATGGAAGTTGTGGAAATCTCCTGCCCAAGACCCCACCGGTGACAATGTCAAGAACCACACTTCCAATGGAATAGCCCTAGCCACTTTTCTACAGCAAAAGTATCCGCTCAAAATACCACCAGCACAGCACCACATACTTCAAGAGGAATAGGTAGTCTGACTTTGGACACACCTTCTTTCGAGCAGACCTCATCACTTCCATACTGGCCTGGCCCCCAAATGGGAAGGCACTTACCACATCATCCTTCAGCACCACGGACAGGTCTATTGGGCAGGAAGCCTCGTAGGAGCCATCAGAAGAGTCAACTGCTCCAAAGTCAAGCCTGCCGCCAAACCTATCCCAACAAGTGCAACCTCCCACCCACCTAAGAGCTCAGGGACAGCCACGTCCTCTGCAGCCAAGAGACTCCTGGAGTGATCGTACGTATTTCAGCGAGACTTCCCGATGGCCAGCGGAAAGGAGGACCTAGAGAATCATCCAGCGCCAAGGCCCGGACCTTTGAGATAGAACCAGGGGAGCAAAAAGCCTGAAGCTCTGGAAGATGCTCGACGTCATCAGTTCAGCAACCCAGGGGCACAAACCCTGCACCTCAAGCAGCTGCCGGGTCTTTGCCAGAACAAGCATGACTTGCACTCCTTGCGCAACCTGGAGCCACCACGACCAGCCAGACTACTGAGCCAACCCGAGGGGACTCTTCACCAGCCAGCCACTGGTCAGCTCCGCTAGGGCCCTTAGATGAGGTTCATATCTCTTTTCGTTTATAACATTGATAATCGGCAGTAATTTAACGAGAAAAGTACACCTTTTTTTCATAAATACCATGTAACTGGGAGCTTAGATGCGGCAGGTTTTCGAGTTGATAGCGATATCATTCTCAAGTGATTATCTCTGGAAGAAAGACTTATTCATAGGAAATTGTAAGTTTTTTGGTAATTTGTTCCAAAAATTATTACATTTCTTGATTTTCTCATAATGTTTATCCCTGGGGATCGTAACAACAAAGTGAAATTTTTTTCTCAGTGATTTGGGGTTGGCCTTGAACTTGAAAGTAATAACTATATTCCTAAGTGTTTCTGTATTTGAATCTATAGAAGATTGCAGACTTTCGCTGCCATTGCCAGGCTTGTCTTGGCATTCGGGCTGTAGGCGTGTCGTGTTGGTATCTAGTACCGATGTTTCGCCATACCTTGCACAGGCATCGTCAGGGTGTCTCGAGCAAGACTGATGGTCACAAGCTAAGTAGAACCTGGGGACCACTTTTTCAAAAGTTAGAGCAAAAACTGTTGCCAAATGACGAGCCAGAGAACTCCAGCCAATTAGGTGAGAGCTTCAGTGATGATTTACTGCCTAGGTAACTGATCAGGAGTCTCCTCTACTCCTTTTGGTCACTATCTAAGAGCCTCTTCTAGCCTCTGGCTTCCAATCTTGCACGAGATACCTTTAAAATGTCTGCTGCAAGGTATGGCGAAACATTAGTACAATATACCAACACATCACCGCTCCAGCCCAGAAGTCAATGCTACCAACATATTTGAATTCATGCAGATTTTTTCTAATTATTTTACTACAAGAGTTTGTGATTGTCATGCCTTCGGCTAATTCCAGACATTTGATCTCGATTATTGCATCATCTCTAACACGATAGGGGGTAGCACCCATAAGATTATATGTGGACACTGGGATTCACCAGAATTCCTGTGTTTAGGCCCGGGTGTAGAGGAGGGCGAACGGGGCTTTTGCCCCAGGCTCCGTATTCTAGAGGCCTCACTTCTTGGATTAAAATACTATATAGAATTATAATTTGAAATGAATGGGATTTTGTAAAGCTCCGGTTAAACCATGATGGAAGCTGTGAAATATATATTTTAGGCCCGCTCTTTAGTTTTGCGGTGGTTTCGAAAATATTTTTTTAAACTGAAATTAATACATATATCAAAAATTCATTCTTACAGTTTTAACACTAATATATCATTGTTTGTATCTGAATTTTTCTGTTGCGAAACACCAAATGGATTATTAGTTTTTCATCCCCGAAATGTCACGTATTTTGTTGTGAAAATAAGCCAAAATTAAACCAAATAATTTTTGCTAGCAAACGGTGCATTATTTTAAAAAAAGCTCTGGCAAAATATTGTATTGTATGACTGTTCACAGTCTGAAATTTTTTCAAAGCGTTTGGTTAAAAAATATTAAAGTTATTTGCAATTGTTTGAAATAAATGAAAGACTGTGGCCTTAAGATTGTGTGGTAGATAAATAAATATTGAAAAAATTAGTTGATTTCTATGTTTTTTTCAATGCCAATATGGATAAAATACTCAATGACAATCCAAGATAATGGTATTTGCCAACTTTATGAGTTAATATTTATCCAGAATTACTAATTCATTACGCGTGTTCTCTTGCGCTGTAGTTAAATGCACGAGGTAGCGGCGTCAGAGATTGTGCCTCAGAAGTTCGCAACACTGGAAACAATTTTGTTTGAATCGTTGGCTAAATCTATTGTCTAGGATTGCTATTGTTTAATTTTTGCAAATTGACTTCAAGAAACCTACAGTTATATATTAATGCTTTTAGCTTTGAATTATGTACGACGCCCTCTTAAGTGTAAAGTGGATGTATAAAGATGACATTGATATTCAGGATTGCCAAAGTCAGAGTTATGACAACGTAGCTTACATGTCAGGAATGTATGAGGCTCTACAAGCTCACAGTACCCCTGCATCTAAAAGGATGGTGGCCTCAGATTTGGGCTGCCTCGGGCCTCACGTTCTCATAAAGTGGCCCAGCCTATGTTATGTAATTCTTTCAGGTTTGCTAGGGTATTCTGCTGTATGCTGTTCACTTTAGATCGTCCTGCTCGTGACGGCAATCTGTGGTGCGTCCCTCTCTCAGCAGGTATGCCATCCGCGATACTGTCACACACCTATCACGGGCTCTATTAAGTACACTCAAGGGTATAGTTCTCAGTCTCCGTAGACTCAACAGAGAGAAAGGCTTCGAATAAAGTTCGTAGTCACGTGTGGTCTTCGTCCTGCGAATCGGTGTTTCCTAGACGTGGACTGCGAATACTGTGACGATATGTTTTCTGTAACTTGCCTCCCTTCGCGGGAAGTCACGGACGAACAGCGTCCTTGTCTCCTGTTGGTCCTGAGACGGTGTAGTGGTCGTCTCCCACCACGGAGATCCGTGTTCGATTCTCGGCGTGGTTGATCCTTAGTATTTGCTGGGGGAAATCTTAGTTGACGTCGTTGGGCGGTGAGTTTCCTCGAGATACTTCCGCTTCCTTCGCTCTTCGTTTTCCGTCTCACTTCTCCAACGTAGGGCTTCATATCGTGCTATCTATCAGGGTTCTTCAGACTACTGTGAGCGCTGAGTTCGTAAATCGGTAACATCTAGGGTGCGATGTCCTGCTATATGGCAGCCTCCTCATTCGCTATTTATTTACATATCCCCGTGATCGGTTTGACAACGATACGGCTTCCCGGTTGTATGTGGGAAGACTGCATAACAGCTTAAAACGTATCAATTGGGGCGGATGAAGTTTATGCAAATATTCGCTGACAAGTTTTCTTGCTATCTTCAGAAATTGGTCTTCGGAAAAGTGTGGTCAGCCTAACAAACATGTTGAACGGCTTGTGGATGTTAATGCGTTTCGCACATCGTGCGACGTAGCGCATTGTTAACATGTTGGACTCGCAGCCGGGAGGAGCAGGGTTCGATTCAGGGTTCCGGCTCCAGGTAAATATTGGAAGGGTTATGAATGCTTCACGTCCCAGTTGCTGTCGTTGTGCCAAGTTGTGTGCAACCGTTTGGTTAACCACGCTGTCGACGGAACACAAAGCCCAGTTACCTTACCTTGTGTGTGTTGCACAGCAGTTGCTATATACTGTGCACGTCTCGAGATATTGTCTGTGCCGCTGCCTGTGAAGCAGTGTTGCCAGGTTTTCACAATTGCTTCCCGTACCAACTGCACGTATTTGCTGAACTTTTGATCTATTTCCGTACACACCTTAGAATAATAATTTTATTTCAATTATACAACTTTTAAGGGGGATCAGTACCCGCCGTTTTGGAATAATGGAACTAGCACATCATTTGGCCAACAAATTTTCAGTGACGTTTTATGCTTCGACAAGGCAGAGGGGCTAGTTTCTTACATTGCATACAGTTGCATTACTTGACTACTATTGCTTATACTATACCTGTGAACATCCGAGAAATAATGATTTTCTTCCTTCGGAAGGTTAGTCAATAACTGGAAAAGGTAGTGAAGGTGTGACAATTCTCATCGTTTGTAAGGCACAGCGAAAATTGAAGAAACGGAAGATAAGGACTAATCCCCCTTAAGGTGTAACTTTTTTTCTAACAAGAGTGTAATATTTTTATTTTCAAGCGTACAGTAATTTGAAAATATTAGCTATGCATGTATTTCAAGCAAAATTGTGAACTTAGTATACCCAAACAGTTTAAAAATCAAGTTTGTTTCAAAACCAGAAACACAGTTACTTTGGCTTTTCATTCACATGTTTATGTAACTTTAACCAAATCTACTGCTCGCTCATTCATTGTGTCGTGTTATACACTTATGCATTATGCATACTGTTCGGTTTCTTTAAGTTTATAACATTGTTACTAAACTAGTGGGAGGGTTATTAATTTGTTACATATTAAAGGCTGACATACTGTTAAATGCACGTTCGTTGGTGTTTTACTTAGTCTCGGATTATATTACATTATACATAATGTCAATAAATTATCTATAGACTTTAATAGCTTTAAAACTATACAAGATAACAACAAATGGTTTTTAACATGTGACAAAGTTACTTATAAAGTTTTTTTTTTCCCCCTTATTGATATACGTCAGTGTGTGCGCCCCTAGTGGACGAATAATGTCCAGTTGGTATTCAGTTTACAAGTACGCTCCAGCATCTCCACGGTGACGTGTTGAAATGCATTACGAATGAGTGTCTTCAAGTCCTGCATGTCTGTTACCTTGGTTCTGTATACTTGATCCTTTACAAAACCCTATAAGAAGAAGTCAAGTGAGGTTGTCAGGTAATCGTGGCAGTCATCGAATCGGACCATCTCGTCCAATTCACCTGTTCGGAAACTTTTCACCCATAAATTGACAGAAAATGGGGGACCAGTGAGGTGGTGCCCCATCATGCTGGGAAATAACGTCAGGTTGCAGATGGTCCAGTTGTGGCACAGCAAACTCTTGTAACGTGTCCAGGTACTTGTGACAGTAGACTCGATGAAAAACAATGGACCAATGATGCAATAATGCATGAAGTCCGCACCGCACATTGATTTTTTAAAGCCATTATGTAAAAAAAAAACAGTTTGTTGTTATCTTGTATAGATGTAAAGTTATTGAAGTCTAAAGTTGTAAAGATATTTTATGGACACCCTAAATGTTTCAGGTTAATTACGCTAATCGCGTAGGGAGCCAAGATTTATTAAGTTACAATATAGTTATTTAAAAAAAAGGCCCAGGTGTGCCAGCTTGCCTGCCTCATATTTGACTCGGGGCACTGCAGTGTATAACAGTTGTACTTAAACAAACTTCAATAAGAGTCATAGTTACCAATCATATGGCAGGCAAAGAAGTGTTAGCGAGGAAAATCGTAAGAGTAAGATTGTAATCATGCAAGTAATAGTGTTGTCTTTCGGTTTGACAGACGTCTCAGATTCACAAAGAACTTTGTAATGTTGTATGCCCGAGAAATTGGATGAAAAAAAAAAGTAGGAAAGTTAGTGTCAATCTATATTGTATTAATTTGAATAAAATAGTCACCACGAACGCAATTACGTAGTGAGGCCGTTCTTCCAAAACATTATTCAAGATGAGAAATTTTCGTTCTTCTCGAACCTGCTGTAAGGATAAGAAATTCTATCTGTACGCCGTACCAAGACACGAATTCCCGTACAAATAAGGACATGTCCTTACGTCTGGCAACTCTGTATCTGCAGCTGAGATTTAGTTGTAGCTCACAACCAGTAAATCTTCTCTTGGTCTGTATGCAGTTAGTTTTTTTCCTGTCACAAAAACTTGCCGCTATTGCAAACACGTGTGACGCATCTAGGGCAGATAAAAACTTTATCCAAGCCAGTTGCTTGAAATATTACTAAAACTCGACATCGTAAGAGATTTTATGACTAAACTGCCTCTGAAAAAAAAGTAATTATGATTACAGCCCTGGGAAAATTGTGTTTACGTTTAGAGATTGTTTTGTTTATGGTGGTTTCTCTTGGCACGTAATAGCGAGGAAGGATGTAAAGTCTACTGTCATAAAGAATTATGTGTACTCCAAACAACCTGTTATGGCCACTGGAAGAAAAAACAGGCGACGTTTAACAAACACAACTTTAAATTTAGTAGTTTTAGTACACTGGATTTTTGGGAAACCAAACAGTTTATTTCTTCGCTGCAGAAGGAAAAGTCTGCCTTCCTGTTTTATATTTGAACCAAACAATGATTATTACTTTAAGTTCGAAAATTTCGTTGGTTCAACTACCTGGTGGTTGGGACTTACCCCGTTACACTTTTTTATTATTGTTTTACTGGCTGATATTTCAGCGACTAGCCCGTTGTGCATTTGACATGGTAACCTGGGACTCATTAGCCGTTTTTTTTTTTTTTTCGGTTGAGTTTGTAACCACGAGGTGGTTTCGTACGTGGTTACCAAATCACACCCGTTCACTGGTTTCTGGTCAGTGTGGCCGGGAGCTATTAACAGGATTTGATAACCGGATGTTGATATTTTATGTGTTTGATGATCGTTTCGAATTGAAACTTGCCGTAAATTACATTTTGTAACTTGGAAAATTGATCACGGGCCAATTAGACGGATGAAAACTCAGTGGAACAAATCAACGTTAAAAACCGAGAACCGGAGGAATGCAAAGTGCACCTTCAGAGCACTAGTTCGAAGACAGCTGTTTTGTTTTGTCGTAACATTTGTGCAAGGCCTTGAGGGGGGACTTACAACGATCCGTCGCGCCCGCCCGTCTGTCCGTCAACCGTCCGTCGATCATGTGAATTACAGCCAATCAGGTGTCTGAAATAATTCTATCCGTCCGTCCATCGAAAGCTTGCCAAGATTTAACTTTTTACGGACGGACGGGTGAAATTGCAGCCTTCTAAAGATGGCGACGATCGTTTTAACGGTTTATTTTAATAAGAAGGCTGTGATTTTTTTTATAATTATTAGATGGCGCAGTAAATTATATTTTTAAATACAATAGTGATAGTTTTGGCATTCGGGAAAAATAAAACACCAACCAAAATATTTTTACATAGTGCTTACTCACATTTCACCATAAGTAATTTAATTAGTAAATATTTATGCTCGTTAAATTTCTTTGTGGTGAAGAACCGTATTTGCAATTGTAAGCAGCTATAGATTAAGTAAAAATCTGTACAAAAATAATATATTTAAGAAATTTTTTATATCTCACAGAAGTTTTCTGTTTGTTCATTGATAGGATTGTAAATTAAAGAAATAACGATGGACGGATGACGCGTTTTTGTAAACCGCTAGCATTTCTGATGGACGGAACGGGCCAGAAACTGACGGACGGGCGGACGCGACGGATCATTGTAAATCCCCCTTTAGTACCCAGACTTAGGGAATCTTCAGCAAGGTACATATCGTTTTACTTATTCGAATTGTGACCACATGATCGAAACATATAAATTAACTACAATTGTATGAAACTGAGTATTCAGAATAGCTACGCTGAATCTGCATTAAAATGTCCGCATTCCTGGGAATTCAATATCTGTTATGACGCAGGGATTGTACACACACTTCCAGCAGACGTCCACCTTGGTTACAGATACAGCATTTTCGTGTGGTAACATTTTGTTGTGAACGCTGTGACCAGCGTGTTACCAATTCAACCGTGAAAATATGTGGAGCGTTTTCATCCTTGTTTCCTATTAAAGTCTGGATTTGCCCAACTTGACCAGTCACTGGCAATAACTTGTCGGCTGGCGGAAACAGCTAGGTGATCAGTGATCACGCTTCGTAGTTTGATGGCTGCTATGCAGGATGCTCCTGGTCTACGGGTACAATTCTATCAGGTGATTCCCTATGCAAAATGGGATGTAAAACATTATACGAACAGTGTCGTACAGTACCTCATACACTTAAAAATCGACATTTTAACTGTTTTTAATTGAGAAAAATAAAACCTAGTGGAGATTAAAGATGCATTCCGTGAATTATGTTACTTTACGTAGACGTTAAGCTTTTGTACAATTGTTGAGTGCTAACATTCCCTACATTGAGAAAAAAAGGGGGTGGTATGTTTTTATCGTACCTATTTGTATGTAACCCTAGAGTATCTTAATTGTTTTAAAATGAGTGACACTCATACATAAACGAATAAGATTTTACATAGGGAGTGAATGACCTCACAGTGTTTTTACCTGCATATCGAGTAGAGAGTGAACCAACACGAGGGCAAGATAACACCGTCACTATAGGCAGGCTTCTGTACTGGGTGCCCGTAGGCGTCCACTGTTCCTCGAGGGATGGCGTGATATGAAATTACGGAATGCGGATAGGGCGGGAAACGGGAGTACCCCGAGAATACACGCCGACCAACTCCAATGTCCGCCAAGTTCCCTTACGCGGAAAATCGGGATCGATTCCGTTGGTAATCGAACCCAGATCGCCGTGGTCTGACCACTACACCGCGCGGGGCTTGATAATGTTACACATTTTAGCGTTAGCGTGGGCCGAGTTTAGCTAGACTACTACCATGCTGTTAGCAGACATAAACGTCATTATTTTTATTGTCATGTAGTTGCTGCTTTCTAAGCAGCTCACTAAGTGTTCTACTTGCAGTGAGACGGTTGAACTCATGGTTAACGTATAGAGATGAAAGTTAATCGGGTTCCAATGGGTTTGATTCCGTTTATAATTTTAGCGTAGCATAGGTTGTGCTTGGTTAAATTACTTACGAAGTGTTAGCAGGGCTATAAAGGTCATAATTTCAAGCTGCTTTAGAAGGCAACGTGAAATCAAAAAAGAGGTCAAAATGGCTTAAGCAGAATGAGATTTTGCTACGCCATTAATCAAAAATTAAATTAAGGATTGTTGTTTTTCAAAATTACGTCAACATTCTTAGTAACATTATACGTACTTAAATAATAAGAAGTACTATATTTTAGCAAGTTTTTTTTTTTTTTTTTTTTTTTTTTTCATTTGGAGACGAGAACCAGCACAAGTTGAAACGCATTAATCCTCATTTAAAAATAATAAACCTCTAGCTTATTAACTTTCGCTAAATTTCAATTAATTTCGTTCGCTGTCATTATCAAATCTCGTTTTGTTGTTTATGGTGTGGGTAAGGAGATTGAAAACATTTAGCCTGTGCAATGAAGTTTTGCAAGAATTTCTCGCTACTGCAACCACAGATCATCTTACTCGAGGATAGGTCATGGATAGTTGATAAAACTTCAGTTGCCCTTTCTGATTATTGGTGACCCCTGGCATGATAGCTTACGTAATCGTGGCATTTATCCATGCTGCTAGGTTTTGCTGGGTTTTGTGACTCAGCCAAAGCGTACGTAAAAACAAAAGCAAGCTAATAACAAATTGGAGACGTCATATTCCTCCATACTTGACACGGGCGAACAAGAATTTCGCCATATGAAGACGCCACACTTAAAAATAGACGTAGCATGATCTGTTTCGATCGCTGGGCGTAAACGTCAAGCCTTCAACAACGGAAAAGAACCAGCTGTGCTCATGGCTATTAGGGTGACGTTGCGTTGACCCAAAGTATGACGTACACACTAACATTAATTAACATTGTCGACGTGTTTCAACCGTTTGGGACACACCATTTTTATTCACAACACACATGACGTTAGCGATAAAGATTACCAAGAGCAACCTGGTCTCTACGGTATTTAGAACTTATTACAGTAGGGTAAATGTTTACTGTGAATGTCCCCTATAGTCTGTAGGGACCGCGGTGGTCGAGGGGTCAGGCCTCTCGCCTCCCATCAAGGCGATCCGGGTTCGATTCCCGTCGGAGTGCCAGACGATGCCGTTGGTCGGCGGGTCTTCTCGGCAATGCTCCATACTCACCTCATATCACCCATCATCAGCGCTAAAGACCTCGATGTTAATAGTCCAGTCAAAATAGCATTTAACCTAGAACTAATTGTAATATAATTTCTGTTAACGGTTTCTTACTGAAAAAGACCTGATAAAAATGATGGAGAAGAGTCTACCACTCTACGTGCGCGCAATAATCCAATATGGCCACCATTCCAATATCGCTGCCATCTGTAATACACTCGTTGACAGTTTTGCCTCTACACAATT
>PNEQ01058418.1:0-13922 GCA_003012365.1 Medauroidea extradentata | reverse complement strand
GCTGTAAAGCCATCGTCAGCATCCTTTCTGGAGGAGGCAGAGTTGCTGACCGACGAAACAGCTGACGTTGCGCTGGACTGCTGAGCTTGCGGAAGTTTTGACGACCCATGTGGCTGCTGCTTGTCTGGTCTCTGTGCTTCATGTTGCTGGCCTTTCTTAGCTACCGAGCTGAAAGTCTGGGGTTTCACTGACTGACTGACTGAAAGATTTTAAGTTCTTCAGGGATACCTTAATCTCATCGATGTCCTTTCGCTGTAATAGATCCTGATCATGAGTAGACTTATCTAGACCCAAGTAATTTTCCACCTTTTTTAGAGCGTTCCTTATGAAACAAAGCTCTTTGCCCTGGTCGTGAACTAGGGTCTTCAGGATGCAGTTTTCATTAGAAAGTTGATCCAGCTTGTCGGCTAAGCTATTTAGAATAGAAACAATATTGTCCTGACCCAATTTCAGCACAGCAATATCTGAAATGCCCGGCAGGTTGGCACCAAAGCCTGGAAAATCATCAGAGGATTTGTCACACACGTTAGAAGATGATTCATCAGAACCAGAAAGTACTTTAGATTTCGGCGAACGAAACATATTTCCGACAACAGAGAATACTTAGCCCTCTGAGAACCGGACTAGCAGGAGCATTCGAGAAACACAACCTGCTCTGGCGAGCGCTTGAACTACACTGAAATTTGAAATCAAAATTTTGCAAAACACAAGTAAATAGAACTGGAAACAACTTTAGCAGTAAAACTACGTAGTAAGGTTGTAAACACAATTACTATGTGGAAGTGTTTACAACGGTAGCAAACAAACGGAAACAATCATACCGGCAAAACCACATAGTAAAATTACACAAGAAACGTAAACAAACAATCCACCATAAATACTTTTTACTTACTACGGTGGTCGTTGATTAATACCTAACATTTTTGTACAAATTACTAAATTTTTTTTAAAATATGCAATAAGCGTGACGAATACACAAGTTGTGAGGGTGTGAGTTTAACCTGAAAATATTGCGAGACTCACGCCTTAATTGTGAGGGTTGGCAGGTATCCATACCGAATTAATAACAAATAATTTCATGATTGAAATGATATTATGGTTAAAGTATAAAGTGTTTGATAGATGACACGAACAAAACAATATGGCAATGTTTCACGAGTGAAGTTTGTCATGTGACATGGAGACTGTTGTTTTGTAAGAACAGCCATAGAAAGTGTTACCTGAAGACAGGTGACGTTTGCACAGAAGAAGGGCGCAAATTTGCCACCGCAGCGCTGACCTTGACACTCATCGCACATCTGGTCGTCCAGCACATACGGCTTCACCTCCACCTAAAATTATAACAACATATCGCTCACTGCCTGCCCAACTACCGCAGTCACAATGCACCCTCCCAACAAACTTTGAAGTGACGACACTAATATAGCAGATAACTTAAAGATAATGTGTTTGTTTTATCTACAAAACAGTTTCGAAAACAATTATTTTTTACTAAAATTGCTTACGGCATTGTTTTATCGTTCAACTGCACACACCAGCGAAGTACTTTGAAGTTTATGTTTTTCATTGGTTTGAAACAACACTGTTGAGCAAACAACAGGAATACTATACAGTATGCTAGACAAGAAGAACTAACAATTTGTAGCCTACTTTTAATAATAATAATAATAATAATAATAATAATAATAATAATAATAATAATAGTAATAATAATAAAAGTTGCAGGAATAATAATAACAAAAAAACACCAGCAGTGTGATTTGATAGCTTGAGTTTGATCATCTACATTTTTCCCTACAATAAATCAATGTCATTCTGAAACATAAACGTGCGAAAAGGACAGAGGGAGGAGGGGGCTAGGGAAGAAAGGTGAGAGACATAATTTGTCACCCCCCATTTTCTCCTATATTTTCTTTAGAGGGGGAGGGGGAACGTGCACATTATTGAAGATAAATGTATTATATATGTATGTGTCTAATGGCAACTATAAAAATTCTGCATGGAGAATTTACTCAGTAAAAACTAAGTAAAACCTGACTCTTGCAACACATGTTTTAGCCATTTTCACTCTTACTGAATGGACACAAGAAACAGAGATGGAAAAGAGAAGCTTGTCAGTGGGCATGTAACAACTTTTAACGTCCTATTCACAGCCAGACACCACATTGACACATGGAGAAGTTTAGAACAAACCTGTTTTTCCTAACATGCTGCACAGTGCACGGCTAAACAGATGAGCATCACACACAAGAAATGTTGAAGAAAGGGTACACAGCAAAACCTTGATGATATAAACCTCTTTTATACAAAATTATAATTACTAGTATACAGTGACTTTATTTAACTTCAAAATGAAACAATAAATTCATAATTTCATTGCTCAAAAATTTACTTTACATTTAAACAATGTAATAGTTATTATGTATACTGGTAGACAAACGCCATGGTGAGAAGAAAGTCTGTATTTTGCGAATAAACAGCTTGAAATAAATACCAGACACTTTTCATAGTTTATGCAAAAAACTATTACTCCCAAACTGAAAAGATTAAGGTCCTTTCAGTATTGTACTATCGTAAGGCGATCAGATGACATGTCACAATGAGAGATGGCACAGTAGACTCACCCTCTTGTCTATGTCCCCATGCTGCAGCTGTACAAAGCGGGCGCTGATGGCTGCAATGTAGCTCTGTTGGTTACTGAATGCGACCCGGCCCGCACCCTTGGGGTACTTGAGCTCAGGGTCAGTGTCGATGCCAGCGTAGCACACACCCCCGTACAGGCGGTCCATGATCATGGCCAGCTCCACTGTAAGCAGATGCGCACAACCCGGCCTTCGTCTACAGCAGCGCTATCTCAACCTCACTACTGTACCGTACCCAGAGACACAAACTGATACTGTACACTGAACCCTCCATTACCCACTCTGTAACTTAAAAATTGTATTATACAAAAGTTACAGTAAATACCATAACTTTAAATGGTCCAATTTGTAAACAACCACAATTTTACTCAGTTCTCCATCAATATGATATCAATTTTATAACGACATCTAAATTACAAAGTCACTCAATTTTACAGACCTTAATTTTACTACAGTATGTAACTTATGCAGAATGAATTAGTATTGTGGATATTCTACTCTTTCAGATTATTAGTGGCATTGCCATTCTGAATAAGCGGGATGATTTTTAGTTGGCTGTCAATACTCATTCTTAAGAGGGCTATACACCGGATGTAATTTTACACGTTTGATGCCCAGAGACAGTGAAGCGATATGGTTCGGCTTTCCACACTTGACGGTAACAGCAATGCTTCTACTCGCAGCGTGCCAAACTGGCGTGCCGTGTTCTCGTACTACTTCTTTTCTTATGGGACTTAAAAGCAGCAACCCTACAGTTTTATTTGTGGAACATTTGTAGTAAATTCCAACGCACGCTTCCAACGTTGTGTTTTACAAATCCGAGTGGTACTTTTCCAATTACAGCTGTCTAAGAAAGCTATTTTTAGCCATTTTGAGAGGCCCACAAATAATTGTTTCTAATAAGTATGTGCATTTTTAAAAAATTGAAGCCTAGTTTTAACCCTGAGTTCTTTTCGTAGATAAACATATTGTGAATACGTTTAGCTGTTTCACATAGAAAAGAATAAGCACGGCATGCTACAACAGTGTTCAAGCATAAAGTCTATAGGCCTCTTAACAAAATACGGTACTTACATCAACAATAATTTAATTATTTTTTTTTTTTTTAAATCTACGGGCTTCTGGAAGTCTGCAAAGAGAAATTAATGTAAAGACAAGCCAAGATTGCAGATGTTACTAAATTTGCAAGTAAGTACTTTGCTAGAGCAACACATTCTTTTATCCTCATATATTCCACTGCAATATAGGGTTTTAACACTATAGGGTATTACAATGAGAGCCACATCTCGGCACCAAGGGTAACACCATACATTTCGTCATACGTAATCAAACTGCTGGACTAGGATGTTGGTTAAATTACCGAACCAAAATAAAATTTTCCAGACTATGAGAAACGCAATCGGTTGAAATTTTTCACGATTTGTGACATTTTCTTGATTTGGCCCACTAGGACAGTTTTATGGAGTAGCTCTGAAAATTTATCGGTTACTGTAAAATTATAAGTTTTTCTTATTTATCATACCATTAAAAAAAAGTTCAAAGAAACCTACAATGGGGGTGGGTCACAGTTCATACGCACAAACAGCATCATGATAGGGTGCCAGAAACTTTGGCAGACAAAGGTCACTTACATACTGTCCGTAAGGTAACAACTGCTTACCCTAGTACAATAAATTATTCCTCCCTGGCATAGACTTAAACTTAACAGAGAATTATTCAAAGGAAGAGGCAGGAAGCACAAGTACTTACGTTTTGGTACTTGACAGATACACACTAAAATATAGGAAGACACATAATCGCGGAAGCGTGTATCGCTGTTTAGAGCAGCTTCCTCGGGCGAGGAGATATGGCTGACTCAGCAAGTGGAACGGTAGGTAATTAACGGTAAGTAAGAAATATAGATATGAAAATGCAGGAAAGCGTGATAGTACATGTAAAACAACAATGGGACGAAAACAAAAGATGGCTCCTCGCCCGAGGAAGCTGCTCTAAGCAGCGAAACGTCGCGATACGCACACCCGCGATCATGTGTCGTCTATATTTTTGTGTGTATCTGTCAAGTACCAAAACGTAAGTACTTCTGCTTCTGTCTTTTATACATATTAATAGTGAATTCGCATTCCCACATCTCCAGCAAATGGCTTTGCTAATATGCGCCTAAATTCAGGAGTAACAATGCAAGCAGTGTTAATGAACTAAGTTACTGTACATGTGTAACTATACTTCAGGACCAAATTGGACACCATTAACAATGTAATTTCCTTTTGGTTCATAAACACTGCCCACATTGTTATTTTAGAACACTTCTTTGGGACATACTGTATTCACAAATTAATTCACCAATGATTGTTGGGTGATATATTAGGACAGTATTCAGTTCTGACAAAAGAAATTGCAGGCACTTCTCTGCTTTTTTTATGAGTGTTGCTTTATGGTGGTTCAACTTTATAGAATGCAAAGACTGGTAGGTACCACACTAAAAATATGTCATTATTTCTTTAATTTTTGGTGGTGTACATATATTTTTTTTCCGGAAAGTCTGTACTGTATTAGTACTGGAACTGAATAACAATACTTACACTAATGTTTTCACAAGGCTCGTTTAGTGTTAACAGATGCTTTTAATGAAATGTAGGACATTGCATAATAATGTAGGACATCTTAAATCAGGGCTGGCCAACCCTATGCCTATGGTCCAATCACTGGCCCACCAAAAGCTATAACAATTGTGCTATATTTTAAGAAGTTAGTAATTAAATAATACTGTAAAGCTACATTTGGCCATGTTCTTTTTATAAATAAGAGACAGTGTCTGAACAGTTGAGAATGTGCGACTATGTTACCTTCCGCAAAAGCTTGCAGTGGTGGCGTGATGTATTTATGTTTACGTGGACGCAGAGGAGCACGGGGCGGAGAATGTGCACTGACGTATGGGGTTAAAACTCAAGATTTGAACTCTTAAAAAGTAGTGAAAAGTTATCTATGGTGCCCCGTGACATGATTTGAATAAACTTTTTCGCCATAGTTCCAAAAAGATTGGCTGCCCCTGCTGTAGGTAAAATGAACATTCAGAGGCATCAAACAATAAATATTCACATACGTATATTGTATCACTTAACAATGCAGATATTCATTCAGACATTTTTATCAGCAGAAATAACTGGAAAATTGATGCATATTGCTATTATTTTAACACTGAAATTTGTTTTTAACAAGATTTAACCATTATCATTTCTAAGTAGTCAGCTAATTTATTTTAAAATACTGTATCTTGCTTTATAGCTATAAAAAAACCCCTAGGACAACTTTAATGTTTAAAAGTTTAAAACTATGTTTGAATAAAACGAAACCCTTCTCTGTCTGGATTACCAGCACAATCTTGAGTCTTTTAGTTGCGTCTTTTGTGAAGCCTAATGAACTTCCCACTATTGTGCATTTGTAAAGAATTCTGTCTGGGGTTGGTATATAAATTTTATTGGATATAAATATGGATAGAATGTATCAGCTGGCAGTTAGCATTTCATATTATGTTCTCGTCCAAAGGTCATATAGCTGGACTAATAATCAAACACATTAAAAAATTTGAATCTTCTCTTCAACATTATTTTGCAACAGTTTTTCGAAAAGTGTCACAAATGTCAATGGAATTTCTATCATAAGTAAAAAATCATGAACGCTTAAATCAGCCTACGTACAATCAACATATTATTGATTGAACACTGGTTCAGTACTGACTTGGGTCAGTCAAACATTAACAAATGTTTATAGCACACTGTCGCCATGTTATAAGCTAACATTGAACTTCACATTGTAACATGAAGGATACTTATTTTTATTTGAATATTCCTCCTGGACAAATGATTCAATACAAGACATGTTCGGGATTTTCAGGACGTCTGGTAACCCTTGATTTGTAAGACAGAGAACTAAAGGTTATTCACAGCAAAAAGAGGTGCTTCAAGGTCATCTTATGTGAAATTTCTGTAAGAATAATGTCACTTGTGAAACTGTACGAATATTTTATCTGCATGTATACTATATAAAATGTATAACATCACAGAAAAATACCCAAAACCTATTTCAATTTTTTTGAAAAATCCATTCTATTGCAAAATATGTTTACATATTTTATGACTATTTTATGTTAGTATACATTTTCTTCAAAACCAGGTCAGTGAGAAATAATTTATTTAAACACTGATTTCCCACATACAGTACATGGCTGAAAGGTTGGTAGAAGAGGCCCTTAACTTTGAGGGGGAAACTACACACGCAGTGTTTGTCCACAACATGTCAATGTTTAAACCAACAAAATAAGGTTAACTAAGCAGATTCTTGAAAAGTGTTCACTTTACTGTGAGCTTATTTATGAAGTATGATTGTTGAAATTGGCACCAACTGGAAAAAACTTCATAGTTCAGATCACCAAACGGGTTGAAGGTTTCAATGTCTTATTACTTGGAGGCTCACCTGCTTTGAGGGGCCGGGGCACACCCCCCACGAACACGGTCTTACGAGGGTCCAGCGGCATGGAGGCATCCAACACAAAGTCTGCGTCGGATAGTCTCCAAGGGCGGATCTGCACCGGCTTGTCCTTGATGGTGGGAGAAGACACACACAGGTACAACTTGTCTTCATCCTGGATGCAAGCATCTATCAGCTGCTGGACCGAGCTCTCATCCTGCAAGCAAGAGCATCCACACAAACATAATTACTATTAACGTCCCTACGCAACAACAAGACCCTGTTACAACATACACACTTTGTACCTACAGTCATAAGTTGTGTTCAACGTTGGTTGTGTACGAAGGTTATTTCAACCTCCGATAGGCTGTAATAAAAAAAACGGGAATGAATTGGGAAATTATTTTAGTGTCAAAAGAAACGTACATTTTTACACTATTTTTCCACATAATCACCGTGCAGATTGAGGCACATTTGTCGTACCGATGCACCAGCTTGCCGATACTGAGATGTGAGATTGGCTACTCCACATGGTTGGTGGAAGGGGGTAAACACTACGTGTTGAGTATCGATTAATGAGCATACTGTAGTCACAACAAGAGGTTTCAGGGGCAAGGTTGAATAGGCAGGAGGCATTATTGTTTACAGAAGGTATCGGAAAGCTAGTGCATCGGTATGACAAATGCCTCAATCTGCACGGTGATTATGTGGAAAAATAGTGTAAAGATGCATGTTTCTTTTGCCATTAACATAATTTCCCAATTCATTCCCGTTTTTTATTACAGCTGATCGGAGGTTGAAAAAATAACAACCCTCGTATTTTCTTAATAATTAATGGCAACACTATAAATTCAAAGTGTTTTGAATCAGTTCCAGAATTTATGATTAATTTGAATCTAGATAATAAATGGATGCATGAGTAATTTCTTGGCATAAATTTACATATAGTACATTATTGAATATAAGAACAATTTTCTGCCCATTTCCCAAAAACTGCAATAAAGAGAAAAAGTATAACTCACCCACAGAAAGCTGACTAAGATAGTTACTTGTTCACACGCCTCTAGTCTCACAGCTTCTATGAACAAGGTGCTTTTAAGAGGTGGGGAGGACTTCTTCACAAATTTTAATTGTTTGAATAATTTAAATATTTGTACTAGATATGGTTTATTTTGTGGACATGCATTGTACCTATTTTTTACAGTAAAAAAATTTTTTAGCTTTGATAGTTTTTAATAAGGGAATGTCAAAGTCCATATTTGCATAAAACAATTTTATACAAGAAAGGAAAATCCACTGACTTACAAAAATTAAATAATTCCACTAGAAACCAGTGCCGCAGGCTACTTAAAGATACATATAAAAAAACAGCAACAACTTTTTTTTGAAAATCTTTTAAAAACTGCAGAAAATCCACAATTTTTAATTTCAAATTTAACATTTTTTTTTTTTTTCAAAAATAATAAAATAAAACCAATGTGGTTTTTTTAACACATATCTTGATGTAGGCCACACCACTGTTCCTCAGTGGGAATTATTTAATATCTGTAAGTAAGTTGTTTTCTTTCTAATATAAAAAAATTTTATGCACATTTAAACTTTGACATGCCATCTTCCAAACACTATGAAAGCTAATAAATTTTCATTACTTAAAAAGAAAGTATATACAATGCATTACTACAAAAGAAACCATATTATGTACAAATATAAAAATGTCATTAAAATTTTGGTAAACTTCCCCTTTAACTTGCATGCTTGCAGTCTCTCCACTGACTGTGTGTTTGACTGTGACTTTAAGGGGGAGTGGTAGACAATTTTATTTTATTTTCAGTTTTTGAGCCATAATGTTTATTCAAATTGTATTATCAAAATTTTCTTTTCGACAAAGTGTAGGATATATTCATGGTAAACTGCTAGACATAAATAACAATGGAATCTTTGATGCAGAATCATTGCAATAAATTTCTTGAAAGTTAATCTATAATTCTCTTGCAATGATTCCGCATGACAAATTAATGAAAAATTCCAGTATTATTTATGTCAAGCAGTTTACCAAGAATATATCTTATGCTTTGTTGAAAAGAAAACTTTGATAATAGAATTTAAATTAATGATATGGTGCAAAAACTTGCAATACAATAAAATTTTCTAACACTTCCCCTTAATGGGGTCTCTTGTGCATGTGGTACAGGGGTGTGTAGAACTAATTGATACAAGGTAATTTGAAAACTGCTCGATATGCACATGCAATCTGGTTACAATTAGCAAACAAATAATGTTACATATGTATGTACCCATTTCACACCCTCCACTAATCTTTACAGCTCATTTTCTTGTGGCTAAAAATGGCAAAAAATCTGTGTTTTAGCAACCCTTTTTTGGTACAAATATTCTGGTGCAGAATGTTAAAAGGAAAGACAAAAGCACGTGCAGCACAGCATTCACTTTCAGCCAAAAATGAAAGGGTCACCACTGAATATGTGACCGGGGTGAGTCGTCACGAGGAACACTTCATACGATACTGATTTGTGCCTAGAGGCTAGTACGAGGCATGACGTACATGCCTGGCTCAACCTTACCGCTTCTGCACTTTTAGTCTCTAAATGCGCACAATTCGTCCATTTAACATCTAAAACTGATGATAAAATTACCACTTTTAGCTTTTTGTTTTACAATGAAATTTATTACCTTTGAAATGATAACTTGATACTTTCAGACGCTTTTAGAGTTTAGCGCCAATACAAAATATCCCACAGCTGTTTAATGACGTGTTCACATCAAACCTGTGCAACATAGTTCCTGCTGATAAGATGGTGTGGAGATAAGTGTGGAGAAGTTCTCAACGTAAACACTACATTTCTTTCCCAAGGTTTATCACTGACTGGAAAATGCAGATGACTGACTCGTATGCTCGGAGTAGCAAATAAACAAAAATAAATTTTAAACAAATCGCTGTGGTGCTGCCAACAGACTGGTGTATGAAAGTCTGAAACGCAAATTGGTGGTTGTAAGGTCGTGGAGGGGGTTGGGGGGTTGGAAGGTTCAGGACGGGTTTGGAGAGGGTAGTCTATAGAGGGAGAAGAAGGAATGATCAGGTGACAGAGAGACAGTCCTAGTAATGAATATTATTATTATTAACTGGCATGTGTCATACGTACCTGGAACAGAAGGAAAGCGTAGCCCTTGGGCGGGAAGTAGGACTTGCTCTCTGCCTTGTGCGGCCAGTCCACTACCAGCGGGCCAAACCTCCGGAAACTTGCAGTTATCTCATCTGTATCGGCACAACAAACACATCACTTGTAACCCTCACACTTACATCTCCACTAGACCCCTTACAGCAGTTCTACTTACACAACTTCTGTACACTAGGCATTTGTCGCTGAGTCATTACCAAATATATCCTACAAATAAAGTTACAAAAATACACTATTTTCTCGCTGTAAATGGGCGATATGCAGGATGGGGGTTAGGAGCCCACAGTATATACTGCTCAGGGTTCTGGAATTCCTTTTGGTGGGCCTGAATATTACTCTAATTGGTTGGTGTTACACATCACTAGACTATGTGCCATTTGTTACATATATGTATTAAATATTTTCTGCTTTGAATCAGTTCCACACAAAGTTCTTGTCATTGGTGTAGTATATAAACCACCTAATGTCGGCTTTTTGAGTGATATCAAAGATATTTTATCCCGAATAGCTCCAGAATATAAGGATGTAATAATCATAGGTGACTTCAATGTAAATTTTCTCAAATATAACAGCGATTCAAAGTATTTAACAGATATTATATCAACTTATAACTTAGACATCCTGCCATTAGAAGCCACGCATCATTCAAACACAGCTGACACATTGCTAGATCTAATGATCACTTCTCGACATAAAATACTAAATCACGGACAAGTTGTCGCGCCAGGTTTGTCCCGCCACGACATTGTTTTCTTAACCTATTCTTTACGTACTCCTAAATTTCAACCTAAAATCATAACATATCGTAATTTAAGGCGACTTAGTAACAAAGAAATACTTGAAATAGCTGCAAACCTTCCTTGGCAGAATGTGCAGGCAACAGGAAGCGTAAATGCGAAGGTGGTCACTATGAACGTAATATGTACTAAAATATTTTTATGATACAATCTCACCAATACTTACCAAGCGAGTAACGCGTCCTGCAATCCCTTGGATAACTAATCATGTAGTTCTCGCAATGATGACTCAAAGGGATTAAGCGTATAAGCAGTTTGTGCGTGTAAAACAATCTGGCC
Organism: Medauroidea extradentata; assembly: GCA_003012365.1. Classification (NCBI taxonomy): domain Eukaryota; kingdom Metazoa; phylum Arthropoda; class Insecta; order Phasmatodea; family Phasmatidae; genus Medauroidea; species Medauroidea extradentata. The sequence continues at coordinate 2,546 of PNEQ01058418.1, read as the reverse complement.
TGCCGGAAGCTATCAAAAATTTAAATTTATACAAGAGCCTGCGAAATAAATGTACACAGGGAGTTACGAACGCCAAGCTCAACTACTTCAACTCGTTACAACAGTCACATATCCCCGTTTCAAAATTGTGGCGTAACCTCCGTAAACCAGAAGTATCTCTTGTTAATAACAAAAACAACAGTTTCTTCTCAAATCCGTTCGCTGACGAAATGAATGAATATTTTACTAATCCTTCCACTAATATTGATACACGAGTAAAGAAAACTGAAGTAATAAGTATTGGTGAAAGAAAAATTGATATTACTGAACCCCAACTTTTCTTTTGACCCGTTACTGTGGGTGAAGTAAGCAAATCGTTTAAGCGAATAAAAACTAAAGCTCAAGGCATGGATGGCTTGTCTGTCAAGTTATTAGCCCCCATTTTACCTGTATTCCTGCCAGTACTTACACACGTGATTAATGCTTCATTAGAAGACAAAATCTTTCCAACCTGTTGAAAGAAAGCACAGGTGATTCCAATCGCGAAAATTACACACCCAGCTGCAAAAAAAGACTACCACCTGATTAGTATATTGCCAATGCTATCAAAGGTGATAGAATATTTAGTTCGACAAATTTCTGTATACATAAATAAATGAAACATGTTAGATGATTACCAGTCTGCCTTCCATTCCATGCACAGCACAAGTACAGCTTTAATTGACATAACTGATAATATTCGTTTAGCCATGGAGAACAGACAGCTAACGCTTTTATGCCTTATTGATTTTACCAAAGCATTTGATGTTGTAGATCATGAACTCATGCTAGCAAAATTGAGACATATCTATAAATTCTCCGCCAATGTTTGTGAATGGCTCAAATCATACCTTTAACGACCAAAGTCAGTGCTTTGTACTAAATGGCCAGCAGTCCAGATGGCATCCGATACAATCTGGAGTTCCTCAAGGCTCTATTCTTGGCCCCCTCCTGTTCTCTTTGTTCATAAACGATGTAAGTAAATGTTTGTCCTTCTTGAAACATCACCTTTATGCAGATGATCTTCAGATTTATGTACATTTCAACAAAAACGACGTTAAAACAGTATTTCAAAACATGAACCTTGAACTTGCGGAAATACATAGCTGGTCTGTTCGAAACTGTCTAAGTATTAGCCCTGTTAAAGCACAGTGCGTCCTGGTAGGCTCCCCAACCCTTATATCTGCCGTTAAAAAAGATGTCATTCCTGATATAGTTTTCAATAATACAGAAATTCCTCTATTGAGTTCAGTTAAAAGTTTAGGTATCATTATTGATGAAAACCTGTCCGGCGCTGCTCATGTTACTTCCGTAACTAGGAAGGTGTAACACTCACTTCATTCTCTGAGACTGTTGCTTGCTCGTCTAAAAACTACTTTAGTTCAGAGCTTATTAATGCCCATAATAGACTATTGTGATGTAGTTTATAGTAATCTCGGTGAAAGCCACGTGAAGCGATTGCAGAAACTTCAAAACACATGTGTAAGATTTATTTTTAACTTAAAAACACGGGATAGAATTAGCCCGTACCTAAGGAAGCTGTCCTGGTTAAAACTCGACAATAGAAGAACCACCTATGCACTATTCTTAATCCATAAAACACTACTTTCTTCTAGACCTCGCTGCCTCTACAACCGGTGTTCCTATATAAATGATCGTCACCCAGTTAACACACGCTCCAAAGCTGACAATAAACTGTTAATGCCGTTACACAAGTCCAAATTCATTCGAGCTCCTTCACTACTGCCACGTCTAAAACACGGAACACTTTGCCATTTGAATGCAGGAATATAAAAAGTTTCAGTACTTTTAAGAGAAAAGTAAATAAGTACTATCTTACTCACTCCAGCGGTTGAGTGGATGAAAATACATTTTCGAGAAGTTGTGTTTATGTATGTATGCATGTGAGTGAATGAATGAGTGCAAAAGTGTTTGCTAATTGATTTTTTTCTGTGTGTGTGGTTTTTGTTTTCATGCATGTTTGTGTGTATGCATGTGGGTGAATGAGTGAGTGAAAATGTGAGCAAATTCGTTTATTTTTGTGAAGTTTTTGTTGTTGTATAGTATTAAGTTGTATTCTATAATTTTATATGTAATATTTATTTATGAAATTTCTGCACTGTGAAATTGTATTGGTTATGGGTCCAGTGTAAGAAAAGGTGACTCTGCCTTAAGACTTACGGGGGCTGGTAGTAAACTTGAAGATAGCTCTCCGTGCCACGTGTTCGAGTAGGCTAAGAGGCGTGGCTAAGGGCCGGGGGCGCGGTTCATCACAGTGACGTGTCTAGAGGAAGTCGCAGTGGTGGGGGTACGAGCCATCTGCCTTGTCCCTTCCCCTATCTCATTGTAAGCCAATCTCCCTGAGAGGAAGGGTCTTGCTGATATACGCGACGAGGCGGCTCTCGCCGTCCGTGTAGCGACGCGCGATGGCTTAGGCTTTTTGCCTGGCGGCGCGTGGCATGCATTTACTACAACTACCGTTGTTTACTTACAAAGAAAAGTTATTTCTTGAATATTTTATTTCGTTA
>PNEQ01058417.1:0-13921 GCA_003012365.1 Medauroidea extradentata | reverse complement strand
TTCCTTCTTTTTCTCCTTCTCCTAAGTATTAGCATCAACAACAACTCTTCTTCGGAATCCATTTTACAACTGAATGTATGTTGGTATTTTTACAGGGGCGACTCAAGTTGCCGCAGAGTTGCCGGCGAGTTGCCTCATGAGCTACAGTCGCCCGGCGATAGTCGCTCGGCGATAATCGCCTCGTGTGAAACGGCCCTAAATGCTCGAGGTTCCGGCGTCAGAGATTGTGTCTCAGAAGTCCGTAACACTGGAAACAATTTCGTTCAAAACGTTGGCTAAACCTATTGTCTAGGATTGCTATTGTTTAATTTTCGCAAATTGGCTTCAAGAAATCTACAGTTATATATTAATTCTTTTAGCGTTGATACAAACAAACGTTTATACAAACTGCATTAAGTGGGATCAGTAGCTGACACTTTGGAATTATAGAACACCAGCTCTTAATTTGGCCTGTACATTTTATGTTGTGTTTTAGACATCGGCAAGGCATGTGCCATAACTCTGTACATTGTATACAGTTGATATTACTTACTACTAGTGGTTGTACTACATTTGTGACCATCCACAGAAAAAATCTACATCTTTCCTCTGGATGGTTGCTAGTCAAAAATGTACACTGCTTGAGAAAGTTTGCCTTTATCTTAAGTTTAAATGTGGCGAGACCTCGCAGGTTTATAGAAATCTATTACGACACTGTAAATTTCTGAAAACATACTGTACCGAGCATCTTACATGTCTACTCTGTTTATTCTAACCAAAAGTATTCTATTGAAAAAAAAATCGTAATCATTTTAAAACACGCACACATGAAACACTAGTACTCAGTAACTCAGCTACTTCTACATAACTATACTAAAATCACTGCGACGCGCTACTCCTTGCAATCCTTACGTGTCTTACTAATTGCTATTGATGACGCGAGAGTAAATAAAAGTCGGTTAGTCCTATTTTTGACGGATAACAAGTCGTCACTGCCCTCTCCTGACGTGGATTTATCGGCCCGGTTTAACTTCCGTCCACACGACTGTTAATCTCGCGGCACGCGAATCGACCCTGGCGGTAACACCCCAGGTTTCTCGCCGTTTGTGACTCTACTGCACCCTAATGCGTCGTGACGCCCAAATCGACGCCCGGCGGTAACACCCCGGTCCGTCGTCAGTTGGCTCTAAAATCTCTGCCTCTACTGCGCGTCGCGACGCTTGAGTCGACGCCGGCGGTAACACCCCGGTCCGTCGTCCTCACCCATCTTCCGACGTCTCTCTCTCACGTTCAACTCCCCCGCGTTGCTCCTGTTTGGTGCCAAACCCCCCGCACTTGTCCTACATGCTTTGGTTCCCTTGGGCCAATCAGGAGCCAGCTTTTTAAAATAGCCCCGCCCCTCGAGGACCGTAAATTCTTGTCATTGTCGCATTTATTTCATGTTCACATTAGTGTTCCCTCTTTATACTTGACAATAATTTCCACTGAGGCTCCTAAATCCTAATGTTCCTTATATACTATCTTAATATTATAATCATTTACATTTGTATCTTAATTTTGTACAGGCGGCACTCTCCCCTCTCCGCCAACAGCTAAGGGAGGTACAAGTGGGGTGGGGGTGAGGAGCCAGGCTGCCGTCCAGAAGCCGCACGTGCTCCCTCCACAGCGACGAAACATACACATTTTAGTTTTATTTACATATAAACAGCAACATTGACTATTGCCTTCTCATTATAGTTCCATCGGCTTCGTGACATGATGCCGAGGAGAATGAATGGTCGTATGACCGGTTAATTTTAATATTCAGAAATTATACTGATTAATTGCTATTACTGCTGATAACATGGTAAGGTAACCATTGTGCACGTCACTGCTCACATTATTACGAAAATAATTTATAACAATAAGTATTTTGATAACCAAGCTATTGATTTAAATGAGAATAATTAATTCACATAAGTTTACTTTGGTGAAGTAATAGTTACTTAAATTTTATTCGCACGACATAGGCCTATTCAAACATTTAGTATCACACTGTTTCAAGTTTATAGCTATTTTCATTAGCTCAAGCGCAGAACTATCTACTGTCGCCTGCCTGACTATAGTGATCGCTATTGTTCAACCTTCAACATGAATGAGAATAGCCGGAGCAAGATGCACGATAATACTGCACGATAAACTGGCGTACAGGCCGTTGTCGACGAAACAGTCAGTAGCGACTTCCACTACAATGATCGTATCACCAAATGTGCTTCACTTGTCCCGCCCATGCTACTTTCAAGCCGGATTCACAACCACACTTAACGTACGTACGCACACACGCACGTACGATAAGTATTAGAGATTGGATTCACAACAAAATTGAATCTAGACATGCGCGAAAATTGTTTATATTATAACAAAATGTCGGTAATAGATTATCGTAATTTATTTTTACTTTTCGCAGCGAATTAAATAATTTATGACCTCCAGATAAATTATTTCTCAATATAAATTAATATTTAATTGATTCTTACGCTTGCACATCTTGCATTCACAACCACCTCTTAGCGTACGTATGTACGAAGTATAACGTTGATCACGTATGTACGTACGCACGCTACGCGAGGATATGAATGCTTACATGCACACTCGGTGTTTCTACTTTAACACGTACGTACGCGCGTACGCTAAGTGGTGGTTGTGAATCCAGCTTAAACCTCCTGTGTACAGGAGCAGCACGGCAAGTCCACCCTTTATAAATGCATACTTTGATAGAGGGCACAGACATATTGTACTATTAGTACCTTGCAATTATTTAATATAACTAGATTACCTTTTGTAATTTTCCTTTAAACAAGTGTCCGGTACTAAATATAATATTTTTAATTACGTTTTTGCAACAGTCGTGTTTCTAAAAAGTTTAACTTGCCTTGCGTTCTTCACTTCTAGTCTGTTCCACAAACAACTTCACTTTTCTGCAAGTTGGTAAAACTTCACTTCTAGTAAGGGCGTTGGAATGCATTTGGGGTTGAGTGGAGGGCGTGGATGTAGATAAGGGCGAAGGGGGATCTTAACATAATTGTTTTGTCACCGGGCCGTAACCAGCAGCGGGTGGTCAGGGAGTCATCCCCCGGAAAATTTTAATTTCTAGATGCTAAATGGTAAGCAGTTCTCAAACCTAAACATAAAATATACCACATGTAGAAATATAGTTATTTTAAAGGTTTAATTTATAATTTTATAACATTAAATTAAAAAAATATATTTCTTATAATTATTTATGACGCATCATTTTTGTCCAAATGCATTTGCTTCAATTTATTTAGTACTAATTTTGTGAGTATGCCAATCATAGGAACTGACAGCAGAACTGAAAAAAAAAAAAATGTTTGAGTAACTGTTTACTCCCGATATTCTACATGCACTGAAACCATGGGATACGTACTTATCTAGACATTTTGCAAATATTTAAATGTTCATGCAAATTTTTTTTCAAATTAGCGTAATATCGTACACGATTCAGCTCTATGTCTTGGAATTTCGTGAATTTATTTATTAATGTGTTTAATTACATATTATGTGATTAAGAACGCAATTTAAACTTAATTTATCATTAACTGAAAAAATTGAGTTATACTTTTGTGCACGATGACTAGAGACATGAACTTTTCGCGAAAAGAAATTTGCCTCACTTTGTGTCAGTGACTTGTGTGCACGTCTGCAGACTTGCTTCACGGTCAGAGATTGGATGTTTTGACATTCGTTGTGTCGTGGGGTTTTACACGCAAATCACAGACGTGTGGTGTTATAGTAACCTTATTGTGATTGGTACAGTCAAATGAGAAACGTCACAGTTCAAAGGCACGCTGCCAATATCTATGAAGCAGAACTGCAGACGTGCACATAAGGCACTGGAACAAAGTGGGGCAAAATTCTTTTCGCGAAAAGTTCATGTCTCTAACGATGACGTTCGAGCATGGAAACAAACTTAAAAAATATACAAATACTGTACATGTTTCAAAATAATCTATACTGACCGACAATGTAATTTATACATTTAAATAATCCATAATCCTTGGTTGATAATGGCTGCCAAACCTACATTCCACGTGGTTCACTAACTGGACTGACAGACAGACTGACTGAAATATCAAGCAATCGGCCATATCATTGGACACAGAAACGTGAAATTAGAGTGGGTTCCTCTCATGGTGTAGGCGAGCCCTGAGAAGGAATTTTTAGAAATTCGACACCAAGTGGGGGGAAAATGGGTGATCTATGTTTTCCGTGAATTGTCGATATAACTCGGATCCGATGGCCTATACCGTCGTGAGTTTTACTTCAATTGAACACCCATAAAACGCATATTAGGCATTTTCAGAATTTTCTGAAATTATGCTTTTACTGGGAAGAAAAATGTGAAATGATATAACCTCCCCCGGTTTATTTGCAGAGAAAATATACACATTAATTTTAATCACTGTTCTAGTAGGTGTTACTAGTAGCGAAACAATAAAGACGGAATTTCTTTCTTTTCTGGATACTTCGGAAACCCGTGTTTAACTAGTCAGTCCCACGCCTCTCTCGATGGTTGCAACTAGTGTCTCCACAAATAATTCATGGACGACGCGAATACCCGCTCTATGGCCCGCGACAAGATTCCCGCAAACCAATATGTGGACCCTTACGAATTCCCGCGGCTCCGGACACAACCACCTCTCGTGGTGTCCGCGGCACGAGTCCTTTAAACAAATACGCTGACCCGCGCGAATTCCCGCGGCTCGGGACACAACCACCTCTCGTGGTGTCCGCGGCACGCGTCCCACAAATATAATACGCGGACCCCCGCGAATTTCCGCGGCTCGGGACACAACCACCTCTCGTGGTGCCCGCGGCACGCGTCCCACAAATAAAATACGCGGACCCCCGCGAATTCCCGCGGCTCGGGACACAACCACCTCTCGTGGTGTCCGCGGCACGAGTACCCCAAACAAACCTAACCGACGCACTCCCGGCACTTTCCCTAAAAACTCCCCCCATTTACTCCCAGCCAATCATAAGCTCTGACTGACATAACTAAACATGGTATTTCCTCCGCGCCGGTTTAATATATCTTTTCAAAATTCATACAGCTTGACATTAACATACACACCAACTTATATACATAATTTGAACTCTCTACGCTAACGAATAATAAAGTTAATATTAAATTTTGCTGCAGGGGGTAAGTGAAGCCACGCCCCTGAGCTGACCTACTTCTAGCCCATTGAGCCTTGCTTCCCACACAAAGTCAAGGCTGTGGGCTAGCTTTCATCCTATATTTCCAGCTTTCTCTTTCCTTTGGCGTGAAGGGTTAAATAAATAGCCGTAACACAATTCAAAATACTCCTCTCCAACCCTTCGCCCCTGGCCAGTATACAAAACTAAATTAAAAATAAATGATATTAAACATATTATTACGATTGAACAATATTAAACACATAATTCTGAGTACAATGAAATGTCAACTGACTCTGTACGACAATTCTATCGTATTTTGCATTATTTACAATAAATATTACATTTAATCAAAATGAATGGCAAGGAGGCCTGTTACAATGATTTTTTTTTATTATTCTTCCATATAGCCTATAGCTAACTCATTGAGGTATAGAGTTGATTTTTGCTTCAAGACGATGATTACAGAAACAGCCAAAATTAAGTTTCAGGATTTTTTGAAATTTGACTCTCACAGGATGAAAAAGAGGAAATTAGGTTTAAATGAATTACTTATATAAATGGAACTTAATTGGCTACATTTGTAAGTTTACGTCACTTGGATACTTTTACAAAAGTCTAAGCTGGGATTTCAAGATATTTCGAAATTCGATACTTTAAAAAGGTGGAAATACGTGAAACGTGTTTTCGATTATAGCCGACCTCCATATCAATTGAAACATTCGAATTATCGAAGTGATTTATGCTTCACGATGATGACGCTTACGTAAATATCAAAATTACTGTTTTACGACTTTGCCAAATTAGACTTCAGAGAGGTAAAAAAAGAAAACGTAAATTGTGTTTTTGATTCATAAACGATATATCGTCACCGACACCATTGAAGATATCGATGAGATTTTTTCTTAAAAATCATGTTACTTGAATCCATGAAAAGTAATTTTACGATTTTTGAAATTCGACACGTACGGAGGTAAAGAATTGTGGAAGAGGTGAAAGGTGCTTTCAGTTATTCGTCGATATATCTTGAACACGATGGGCTATCGTTGTGTTTTACAAGTCTACGGGACACACATAAAATATTCTTAAATATTATTCAGGTTGTTTTTTAAATTCAGTCTCTTAAGCGATGAAAATATGTGAAATGTTTTTTATTTTAATTATTTTTTTTCTCAGAAAAATCATTGATATCGTTTGAATCAGTCAGGATTTAGAGCTGCTTATCGCTTCGTGATGATGCTTACGTAAATATTCGTAAATTAATTTCATGTCATTTCTAAATTCGAACTCTCATGGTTGATTATACAGGATGGTCCTGAACTACAGGTACAAACGCAGGGAAGTGATTCCTTATGGAAAATAAAGTAGGACATATGCAGGACACTTTGTACCTAAGTGTAATATTGTGGGAGTAATGAGCCGCAGAATATCGAATTTGAAATCCGTATTTACTTTAAATATCGGAAACAGAATTATGTAAAACGACAATACTCTGAACATTGACTTGTGTTATAATCGTCTTCAAACCCACATTAAATGCTTGTTGATACCTTCAACCATTACTAAAAAAACAGGGGTGGCCATCCTCTAAGTGGACTAAACGTTTGTGCCATCGGGATAGTGGAACATTTGACGATGTTTTATTGAGTAATGCAAGCATTGTATGGATTTATTTACTTGGACATACTCCATTTCTAAATAAATGACTGTCAAAAGTAAACTAAAAATAATGCAAGAAAACCTAAATAAGCAGAGTATGCTTTAGTCATCAGGATACATAAACGACATGAAATTCCAAAACTGGAATCTAGTCTGGTCTGTTTGTGTTTTTGTCTCGCCTCATCGTTGTGTCGCATGTCAACTTAGCTATTTTTATATTCTTGTTATTTCTTTTATTTTCTGTTTGTTCCTTGTTTTTACCTGACCAGATTCCAGTTTTGGAATTTCATGTCGTGTATGTGTCCTGATGACTAAAGCATACTCTGCTTATTTAGGTTTTCTTGTATTATTTTTAGTTTCCTTTTGACAGTCATTTATTTCGCAATGGAGTATGTCCAAGTAAATAAATCCAGTCATGCACTCCTATTGCACAGTTCTTTCAAAGATCATACACAAGCATTGTAATAAAAATTGTCCTGTTATTGCAACTGTCTAGGGCTCATAGTTTTCGTGAAAAATGCACGCGAAGCTTTGGCTGAAGCGATAGAGTACCAGGAGAGCATAGGTAATACTGCGTACATTGTATTTGGAAGTGCTCAATTGCTCTATCCAAAATGGGTTAGAAAACATTACATACTAAAAATATCGTATAGTAACTTGTAATGGAGATATCCACCCTTACAAAGCGACGTTTTACCGAACAAAAATTTAATCTAACAGACAATAAGAAAGGTATTGTGAATGATTACATTGATCGTAAGTATCTGCGCAGCCACTATTGTGGTGTACAACTTCGAGAAAAACGAGGGGATGGTACGGTCCTACCAATGTGTGTGTAACATGTAGGTATTTTGTATTGCTTTTCAAAGATGTAATACAAATGCATAGTACAAGTCACCTTCACGCAACATGTTTATGTGAACTATTGAGATGAAACACATGTGAGGTTGCACTACATTGTCCGCCAGGTATGCAACCTGCATTGCCGGCAGTTTTAGTCTAGGCCAGCCGCCACACCTAGGTCCATTGGGTACGTCGGTCGACAGGACATAACGCCGACAGGAATACGTCTACTCCTGCCAGAGAGATCACGCTCGCTCCAGACGCATTGGGTTAGGCTTAGGCTAGGCTAACATGAAGTTGGGACCGCTTAACCCCCAAGCGGAGCACTAAAATATGTGATCTTTGAAAGAACTGTGCAATGGGAGTGCATGACTGGATTTATTTACTTGGACATACTCCATTGCGAAATATATGACTGTCAAAAGGAAACTAAAAAAAATTAATACAAGAAAACATAAATAAGCAGAGTATGCTTTAGTCATCAGGATACATACACAACATGAAATTCCAAAACTGGAATCTGGTCAGATAAAAAAACAAGGAACGAACAGAAAATAAAAGAAATAACAAGAGTATGAAAATAGCTAAGTTGACATGCCTAGCATATTAGCTGCAACCAGCAGAACACCACAGTAGAGGGTTTTGGCCGATACAAAAACAACAGGTTTAGGACTCAGGACTTATATCCCGACACCCTGTCCCTACCTCGGATTTGACCTTGACATTTGACCTTGACCTCAAGATATCAAATTTCAAAAAATTCCAAAAGTAAGAAAAAATTTTTTTCTGTTCTGCCATCTGGTTTACCTACAACATTTCGACTGTCATTTATTGGCAGCCGCCATCTTGGTACTGGCACATCGGGAAACCTCGTCAACCTTAGGGCGGTATTCATAGTTATACCACAGGAACCATGCGACTTAGCAATTGTAGTTATTATTATATGTAATACTTCATTCAATATTCACTTAAAAGTTTATTTTATGGCAGCAGCTCTGATTGTTATAACAGGGGCGTCATTTAAGGGCTCCGGGTTTGGGGGGGGGGAGGCATATGTCCTCCCTGGATATAGAATTTTAAGTGTATAAAATATAGTTTTTGTATTTTGTTTTTTAAACAATGCTAACTTAAGCACATAAAACTGAAGTTTTATTATTAAAGTCTCTAATTTATACACGCATAATTAATAAAAAAAGATGCAACAAGGTCACTGTCGCCAAAAAAAACGTGCCCCCCCCCCCAAGAAAAACCTGAAATGACGCCACTGGCCTATAAGCAAACACACAATAATTTTTATTTAAAAAATTTATTGCTTTATTCTCCATAAATACAGGATTTTATTTTATTATTATTTTTTTTTAATTTATGTAGGCAAACATATTTTATAACATTTAACAGGAGTGAACCTCTTGTTATTTATTACACATATATGCAATTTACTTGCTACAGATTTCTCTGGCACAATAATATTTATAAATGATAGAAAATTCGTCTAATAGAAGTCCACCTCATTACTCGTTTATGAATAGTCACTAGGTTAGCTAAGGTGTAGTTAAATTTGCAGAATTACAACTTGATTCTCTTAAAAAGTGTTTCAAGTGGAGTTTTCTAGTGTTCAAAATGTAAACCAAATTCATTATTTGCTTATATTTGATCGTACCTTGGCTAATAATTGGTAATAAAATATCTTGATACATGAACAAGAAAAACTGCAGGTAACTTTTTGAAAATGCCATATTTATTGCGTGATGTTCATAAGTGTTCGGAATCGTTCGTGTACTTTCGGCCATCTTAAGTTCGTGCTTCGTCAAGCCATTCAGAACTAGTGTGTACAATTGTACACATTAAATTTCTACACACTTTTATGTAGAGAAAAAAATTTTTCAACGGTTGCAGCTTAATGTGTACGACCGTACACATTCTGAACTTCACATAGCACTGTATGGTGTTATCTATGACTAAGATATTGGCAAGAAATAAAAGTTGAAAGTAGTGTTTTTTTAGGATTGAGAGCAAAGTAAACATTGGTGATTTTGAACGTAATTATTTCAAGTTTTAAACTTCCAAAATAATGTTTTTTGGTATCGTATTATATCGTAGAAGTGTGTAAGGGTCATATTTTCAATTATTGGACTATTCAAGTGATTTTTTGGTAAAAAATATTTATGTGTACAATTGTACACAAATGGATGTTGTTGAGCTGGTAGTAAGAAAAAAACATAACATATAAATATGAACTGGTGACATTCGTTAGTTTGTTTACTTATTATTTTCTTGTGTTATTATTGTTTGATATTGTAAAAATTGGTTGAAAATAAGTGACATTATGGATCCGAAAGCACATTGTTCAAAATTTGCATGCTAGAAAGCGGAGAACTGTCAGACTCCTGGGTATCAGATGATGATGGTGTGAATGATGTTGTTCCTGCGACAGATGCAACGAGGAATTTACGAGTAGGAGCTGATAGAGTGGGAGTTAACGGTGTAATAAACGACAGTTCCGAAAGTGAAGATGAGGATGGTAATGATAGTCCAACACCTGCCTCCAATTTGACAGCTACAGACTTCGTCATGCCCAAGAAGAGTGACATCAGGTGGCGTCATAAACCGCTATCAGTTTTGGTAGAAACCTACCCAGAGCATAGTGATGATATTGGTGGAATTGAATTGCTGAACCCGTATTCATATTTCTGCAAGTATTTACCTGAATACTTGTTTGAAAGATGGCAGAGATGACCAACTTGTATGCTGTTCAGAGCAGCAAACCAAGGTACAAACTGAACTTCAAGTCCTTTGTGGCTTGCATATTGCGGTAGAAACGCTAGGGTTTCCTAGGATTAATCTCTTTTGGGACAAATCTGTAGGTGTGCATATGTTTTCAGATAATATGACACGGGACAGATTCTTCGAGCTTCGGTGAAACTTGTATCTTGTCAACCTTTTGGAAATACCTGCTAACTGCCAGGATAAATTGTACGATGTCAGGCCGCTCTATGATGCAATTAGCTCAAGATGTTTGCAGTTGCTGGTGGAGGAACATATTTGCATTGACGACCAAATTGTTCCTTTTGCCGGCAAGCTTAGCATAAAGCAGTACGTAAAAGGTAAGCCTTGCCCTTGGGGGATAAAATTATTTTATTTGTGTGGCAAATCTGGCCTTGCCTACAATTTCCTTATTTATCAAGGGAACATGGGAGAAATAGACCAACAGGAACTAAATTTATATGGGTTAGGGCCAACTGTGGTGCTTCATCTTGTGAAACGAATTGGTGATGCCAAAGGCCACAAACTCTATTTCGACAATTTTTTTCTGCATACCACCTGTTTCAAAATTTACGAAACAAAGGTATTTACGCTGCGGGAACAGTTCGTGTAAATAGGTTTGGTAACACTCCATTCTCTTCCGACAAAGACGCTTTGAAAGGAGAATGCGGCTACTCAGAAGAAATTACAAACATGAAAGAAGATGTGACCCTAGTGAAGTGGGTAGATAATAAGTGTGTCTTGTTGGGTTCCAACTTTATTGGGAAGGGTGAGCCTGATAAAGTTGATCGCTGGTCAAAGAAAGACAAAAGGTACGTAAGCATTGAACTCCTAGTAGAAGTTGTACGATTGTATAATCATGGAACGGGCGGAGTCGATCTCTTCGACCAAATGGTTAGCTACTACCGCACGTTCATCAAGTCAAAAAAATGGACACTACGGATGATTTTTCATGCAGTAGACATGGCCTTGGTGCAGTCTTGGTTCGAGTTCAGAAGAGATGCTGCAGCTTTGGGCATTCCACCTAAAAAGCAGTTGGATATAATGCATTTTAGAATGTGTGTCACAGAATCTCTTCTGCAGCAAGTAAAAATGGTTCCTTCAAAGAAGCGTGGCTGTCCCTCTCTGGACCAGAGCACATCGCCTGAGCCTGTTGTACAGAGGAGAAAAGGAGAAGTAAGACCATCACTAGAGGTGCAGCTCGATGCAGTGGACCATTTGCCGTTGCATGATGGTGACAAATTGGGCACAAGGTGTAAAATGCCAAAGTGTTCGGGAAGGTCGCGTATTTTCTGCCAGAAGTGTAACGTGCATTTATGTCTTACCAAAGACAAAAATTGTTTTCTTACTTACCATACTAAGTGATACTGAACTGAGAATCGCAAGAGCAGATTTTTTTTTTACATTTTGATTGGGTGATCAAATTGTATCTGTGTTATGATGTATTATTTTCTGAAGTTACTTAGTTCTTTTGTTGTACCTTTGTCGAGCCGTATGTATATGTGTAAATAATTTTTGAATGCCACTATGTTGAATACTGTGATAACATACAGAGGGGCTAAATATCAACAGAATCTGTTTGTGCACAATTGTACACATAATTTTTTTTTCATAAAAAATCAAAATTTTAAGCAAAAAAATTATATGATAAATCTTAGAAAAATAACATAGGTCCTAAATATGTATGTTTCAAATTTTATTTCAGAATTCTGAAAATTCAGGACTGAAAGGGTGGTTAATTCTACTAAAGGTTAGAAAGAAAATGATTTCTCCTGCAAGGTGCGCTGCAATCGCATGTGGAGACAAATTAACACGGCGGTATATGGAAGTATTACTTATTTTTTTTTGTGTAAAATATTATAATCTTTCGCGTTTATTTGAAGCTAAGAAGTACGTCTTCCAGATGTTTTTACGAACGTAAGCAGTGGAAATATAAATGGTCGTGCTCGTGTTTGTTTACAAGTTCGTAGGACTTTGGTCGTCAGAAGATGATATTAATTTTGAGGAATATGAACTCGTAGGTATGTGTTGAGCTCAGTTGAGCTGTATTTAGTAACTTAATAAGAAATTGGGTGTTTTATGTGTGATTATGTTTTCTGTAAAATGGCGTAATTTCCTAGGTTCTATTTGTGTGACTACGGCAAGCTGTGGCAGTTAGTAGTGAGTTATGGAAAAACTAAGTTTTTGTGTGTCATATTATTTTCCATAAAGATATTAGAAAAGTCAGGTGAAACATAAGTATCATCTACAACATATTGCTAAATCTATATATATAAAAATGAAAGGTGACTGATTGACTGACTGACTGACATATCAAACTGCAGCCCAAACCACTGGACCTAGAATCGTGAAATTTTTTGTGGGGGTTCCCTTCAGGTCGTAGGCGAGCACTAAGAAGGGATTTTTCGAAATTCGACCTCTAAGGGGGCGAAAAGGGGTGAAATGTGTTTCCGAAGAAACGTCGATAGAGTTCGAACCCGACGGCCAATCGTCGTGATTTTTACTTTAATAGGACACTTGTAAAAATGCATATTAGCCAATTTAAGGATTTTTCGAAGTTCAACTTTTAAGGGGCTGAAAAGACGTTAAATGTTTTTCCAATCAACTATTGATATCTATCGAACCCTTCGGGATAGAAAGTTGATATTCACTTCAAAATATTGCTTACGTTAATACCCAAAAAGTAGTTTTAGGTTTTTTTGAAATTTGACCCCCAGACAGTAAATAGGGGCAAAATGTGTTTTTAATGAATCGTCTTTATCTTTGAAACACAATTGGCTATCGTCGTGATTTTAACTTTAATTGGTTACTTTTACAAATGTCTATGACAGGACTCAAAATCGTTTCGAAATTCTTTATTTAAAGGGGTGAAAATACGTGAAATGTGTTTTCGATTATCCTTCCATATCTGTCGATTCAATGGAGATATCGAAGTACTCTTTGCATTAAATTGTTGCTTTTGTAAGTATCCCAGGTACCATTTAAAATATATTTTCCGAATTCGGCCCTAAACTGGTTAAAAATGGGGTAATATGAGTTTTCGACTCACATTCGATATATATCGATCCCATAGTTTTTTATATAGAGACGTGATTTTTGTTTAGGATTGATGCTTACTCAAATACCTAAAAACTGATTTCTGGAATTTTCGAAATTCGCCACATAAGGACGTGAAAAGGGGTAAAAAGTTGTGAAAAGCGTTTTCAATTAATCGTCTATATATCTTGAACCCAGCGGGCTAATGTTGTGTTTTTTACGTCCACGAGATACCAATAAAGGATTCTAAAACGTGATTCAAGGGTTTTTCGAAATTTACTCTCTTAAGTGGTGAAAAGACCTTGAACTTGTTTTAGATAAATCCTCGATATCTATCGAACCCGTCGAGATATACAATTAATTTTTGCTTCAGGATGATAATTACAGAAATTACCGCAAAACAGTTTTCAGATTTTTCGAAATTCGATTTCTCAATACTGTG